>JASDQU010318618.1:0-13227 GCA_032191745.1 Picea mariana
GAAACATTTGCTCCGGTTGCTAGATACACTTCCATTAGAGCTATCATATCTCTTGTTGCTTCCATGGGATGGAGTTTACATCAGATGGATGTAAAAACAACTTTCCTCAATGGAGCAATCGAAGAAGAAGTATATATTGAACAACCTTAAGGGTTTGAAGTACATTCCAGAAACACTCATGTTTGCAGACTAAAGAAAGCTTTATTTAGACTCAAGCAAGCTCCAAGAGCTTGGTATGCCAGAATCGATAGTTATCTAACGAGACTCGGTTTCTCCAAAAGTCATGCAGATCCAAATCTTTACTACAAAGTCGTGAACAATGCGCCTGTAATTCTACTACTATATGTTGACGATCTATTCCTAACAGGTGAAGAGTCTCTCATCATCCAGTGCAAAAGGAACTAGCTTCTGAGTTTGATATGAAAGATCTTGGTCTCATGCATTTATTACTTGGGACTAGAAGTATGGCAGAAGTGTGGTGAAGTATTCCTTGGACAAGGAAAGTATGCAATAAAGATTCTTCAGAAGTTTGGAATGATGGATTGCAAATCCATGGACACTCCTATGACTACAGGTATAAGAAAAGTAAGAGATTCTGATTCTGATCCAGTAGATCCATCACTATATCGATAATTGATTGGGTCATTGATGTATTTGGTAAATACTCGACCAGACATTTGCTTTGTCATGAACACGCTAAGTCGGTTCTAGGTAGAACCTAGACATGAGCATTGGACAACTGCAAAGCATGTTCTAAGATATATTCGTGGAACACTAAACTATGGTTTAAGATATACCGCATCTAGTGATATACAACTTCATGGATTCACAGATTCATATTGGGCAGGAAGTGCAGAAGACAGAAAGAGTACTTTGGGGATGTGTTTCATCGTAGGCTCCGCTATGATATCTTGGGGCAGCAGGAAACATAAGTCTGTCACACTCAGCAAAGTAAAAGCAGAATATATCACAACAAGTGAGGCATGCACATAAGCAATATGGCTGAGAAAGTTAATCTCTGATTTATTTGATCAAGTTCCAGATTCGACCATAATACACTGTGACAATCAGAGTTGTATAAGGCTATCAAAACACCCAGTGTTTCATGAACAGTCGAAACATATGGAGATCAAATACTACTTTATTCAAGATAAAGTCTAGGAAGGAGAAGTAAAGCTCCAATATATCCCCACAGATGAGTAGACAGCAGATATCCTGATAAAGCCTCTATCCAGAATAAAGTTTGCATATTTCTAAGACAAATTGGGGATCGTGGAAATAACTCCCTTAGTTGAAAGGGAAGAAATGGATCTCCATGTTGGGAGGGAACACTGGCATATTATTCAATTGAGGACAATCATTTCCAAGTTTGAAAAATGGTATAGCTTGGGTAGCTCCTTTCCAGTTCGAAAAGTGGTTTGATATTTCTGACGGATAGGCATTTTCCAGTTCAGAAAATGGTATAGATCGAACGGTCATTTTCGTAATGAAAATGGTTCGATGGATTGTTGATGTACCATAAACAACAATTTCCCATTGTGGTTAACATGGGGAATGGTCTAGGGCAATCTCTCTTCTTGAGGGTTACTCAAGAAGACTGGCCCGCCTCGCCTTATTTCCCACCATTATTGGACACCTCAGACGTAGCAAAACAGCTGACACCAACAAAGCTCAACCCCGACTACATAAAACAGGCAAAATTGCAATTGCTCAACCATTTTTGGGGTATGTTGCAATTGCAAAATTTCATCATTGATGAAATTTTGTGCAACTGTTGTAGTCCTCGGATAGATCTTTCCAATGGGCTATCATACACCTAAAACGGAGATCGTATGCAAAAGTTACGACCCCAGGAAGTTGATGTACCGACTTACCCAAACGAGGCCCACATGACTTTTGGCGCTTCATCTCCTAGGGTTAGGTTTTTGAATGTTTAGGGGTTTTGAAACTCCTGTTTATTGTAAAAAGGCCTTGAGAGCCTCATTGTAATCATCTTCTTGCGAATGAGCGCAACCGTCACATCTCTTCTCAGAGATAAGCTGCCACCATTCCAGCAAGCTTGTTTTCCGCTGCATTTTACAGTTTCAGCTTATTTCCTTATTGAATAGAAAACCAGTTTTACTGTATCTCTGTTATTCTGTGTTAAGCATCTGGTAATAATCTGTAGTCATTTCGTTCTGCTCATAAAATCCGGATCATCTGAACGATGGCCTTTCTTTTTTGATCGTAGGAGATTGCATAGATATCTTCTACTTCATCTACCGGCTCTGGTATTTGTTGATCACCCCATGTGAGCGTGTTTCCCGGGCCACCGATGGTGTATATTTGCTCAAGATTGGGCTCTTGAACTACCTCGATGTGCCACATGGGTCCAGCTTCTACTTGTTGCTCGTCGAGGATTTGAGTATTTGGTAGAATAGAGACATCGGGTATAGACTCGTGAATTACTTGCTCATTGGCCGCCGAATCGTTGATTCCCTTTCGCGAAGATTCTTTCTTTGATTCCTCCGATTCGGCCTTGTTTTCCAGATCTCCTTCAGTTTTCGATACATTGGACCCCTTTGTGTTTAGGCCACTTTTGGCTTGTGTTTCCTCTCGCAAGACCTCCTTGTCTTGAACTTCGGGCTAAGGAGAATAAGTCTTCTCAGGGCCCTTTTCCTCTTGGACACGCACACGGGTGTCGTGAGATGGCTCTGGGCTCTCATCGTCACTATATATATGTATGATCTTGCTCAGGGGATTATGCACTTGTGTTTCTATTGACACCTGACCTACCCTTGGTTGAATTGTCCCACCCACCAGGGGACTGATCAATGATGTTGTGGATTCAGGGTTGCCTGACCCGTTGGTGTTACTGGGATTTATAGAACTGGGGCCACTTGGCTCCAATGGGCCACCTTCTCGGATACCAGTTGGAAGCGTAAGTGTTATGATGAGGTACGGATCATCCTACATCCGCTTCATTAGCAGTTGGCTTTGCTTCCACAAAATTTCACCCATACCCTGTGCAACTTGAATTTTAAGGGAATCCCTAGTTTGTACTGGGGATTCCTGATAATCCCCTGCCGCTTCGATGTCTTCTTGGGGATTACCCATTGCTTTGCCCAGTTCAGATGCTACCATTCCTTCCCGGGTCCTGAGAATCTCTTGAGTTGTCTGCTCCAAGGACGTCACTTGCTATTCCCAACTCATGGCCTTGAACCTGGTTGTTCGAGGGTCAGCTATCCTTGCCGCCACCTCGTTCCAGTTTTGAGTGTTTTCAATGAAAATTTCATCTTCAAACTGGTAATGGGCATAAGGCCAACATGATGATACATGTGATGCGTGTTGTAGGACCATGCCCTTGGGATCGTGTTTGCGAAAACAACTAGTTTTGAATCGGAATTCCAATTGGCTTAGCTTTTCTTGCTTAGCATGCGCGGTGAGCATCTAGAAGCCAATATGAAACCCATAGGGTATGAAGGCCCGCTTCTTGTCTTTTACTAAATTGGCATTATATCCTTGCAGAATGGTTTGATAGCAAATTTCCCCTAACACTAGTCGATCGGGAACATAAATGGATAACAAATGGGGTGCCCCTGTGGCATCGAAAACCCTGATGTAGGTCTCGTGTTATTCTAAATACTAGTGACCCACTTTCAATATAACCTTTTTTGCTTCATCTGACAGCATTGGGCACTCTTTCTTGAACAACAAAGAATGAATACGTGCAATAAACTGGTCACAGATAAGAGAATAGGATTTTTTGTACCTGTTTTCCCATAAGATGTTGAAGTATACATGGACTCGTAATTCGGAGGAGTGCCAATTTAAGTTCATTCCAGAAAAAACAATCCTGGAGCAGATAACGTCCAGCGGATACGAAGCCATGTAGAAGGAGAGGGTTTCTCCCTCTTTCGGTATCTGGGCTTGTCGTATACAGGTACTCAACTGTTTGGAGATAATGGCACCCCAATTGAAGCTCATGCCTGAAATGGCCACCGTATAAGCTAGAGGCATCCAAGCCTCTGAAGACTGGGAACAATCTTTCTCCCCATACAACCTGCAGAGAAGAGCCATCAGGTATATGTATGGTTCCTTTAGATTGGTCGTCGGATACCAGCCAGTAATCCAGTTCGTGAATTTTTTGTCTTCCCTCCACCATGACGCCATGATTTTGTTAGTGTCGTGTGCTGCATAGAAACTTACAACGAAATCAGTGCTCAACTTTTCTTCCGGCTCCTTGAGCTTGTGGTAACTCTGGACCTCTGAAGGTAAGAAAACCCTGACGCATTCGTCGTTGTCGTCATTAATCAAACATTTTTGTGCATCAGTGTGGTCAATGAGCCACTTTAGGAGCTCGATGCAAGGGAACACCGGAGTCCGGCTTGCCACCATGTGTATATAGGCCCTACGAATATTGGGAGAACATCATCATCGCGTCTTTTTGTATCAGGGTCATTGTGCAGGGTATACTCGAGGGGTTCCTCCTTCTTGATTTTCTTAAACAATTCTTCCCATCGAGGCAATGTTGCTTTGGCTCCAATGTTTGCCTCTGTGTCTCTGAAGGTCGGGGGCTGGACGAAGGCCTTCTTGGTGGCTATCTTAATGACGGGCACTGGCTTGGGAGCAAATTCTAATTGTTTTACAACTGCTGGGGAGGAGCCCTCTCCTGCTTCTGCTTCTTGCAACTTTGGTGCTCTTGGGGATTTCCTAGTGGAGGGTTTCTTCAGAGGCATTGTTCCTGCAATTTAAACGGCCCTTTAAACAGGTGTACATAGCAGCATTGGGTGGGAACACAAAAAAAATGAAACGTAAAACACCACAAGCGGATACATACATGTAATGCTTGCTAAGATAGTTATCTAATACTCATTGAACCTTGGACGCCTTCTTTGGATTGTTAGCCTCGCTCTTCTGTGTGTTCTGAATTACTTGCCACGCAGAATAAGATCACACACAATGACTCAAAAGAATATGACTGGAGAGATTCTATCCGTCGTATCAATCAGTTAATATGAGTAATGAATGCAATTCAAAATAAACTATCTTCGGATATCTACGAGTAAATTCTAACTGGTTGACGACGAAGGAAGATGCATTGTATCGACAGGCTTAAACGGTCTCTTTTGATTCACGCACAAATTAGCAACTAATGCGTGATCCACGAATCAACTAACATTTTAAATGCGTCATACCTAACAAATCTAAGGGTTAAAACGTCTCATCATGTTGTGTCTCTTTGACGTGGAGATCAGAGATCGACTACTGCCTTTGTACATACTTCTATCGGTATCCTCCTGATAAAAAAATTCGACGCTGATGATATCGGGGATCGGTGATCGGGGAAAGTTCAAGTGCGCAGCTTCTTGGCGGGTTATCATCTTCGTAACCTTCTATCGCTGAACACGTTTCGGGAGTCGGCAGTCGGCGATACCACTTTTCTCCTTTCGTGACACTTACTTTTCGTTTCCTTGCCGAAGCTGAACGGATCAGTCTTTGGCGATATTCCTGCCGAAGCTTATTCACAGAAAAGAGAGACTTCCATCCACGGACGCCGATGAAGATCAACATGCGGCTATTTTGAACTTCTCAAGTGATTTTCATCACCTTTGACCTTTACCAATGCCGAACTTCCTAAGCGTGTTGGGGAAAGCTTTAGACTGTCGATTCCTTAAGTAGTTGTTGAGTCCCATTTAAATTTAAGATGATTCTTTGTTGTGTGTTCGAGCAGACTTTAAACAATTTTAACATGAAACATAAAAGATAAGTACAGGCATCGGTTTCATACTAAAGTGAAAATGGACAGTACAAAGGATCAGGTGGTACCCAAAAAGTAGAAATGGACATAGACTTTTTACAGTGTGTTGAGTGCTCAATAAATGGCGATTCACTGGGCGAAAGCATAATCTTTCTTCTTCCCTTTTTTTTTTAGTTTTATTGGAAGTATTGTTTTAAGGCTTGGCCATTTACTGGGAGGGCGTCAAGTTCCCCCTTCATATTTTGCAACCCATAAGTGCTTGCCCTAATCTTCTCAGCCACATGGAAAGGTCCAAGCCATAGATTCTGAAATTTAGAATGTTTCTCTTTTGGTTCATTTGCTCTATCCCACTTCGGGACTAAGTCTCCTACTTCAAAGCTCTTTTCTTTAGCCTTATGCTTATCTAACCATCTTTTCACTATTTTTTGGTGAGCGAGGAATTTTGACTTATCCTTTTCTCTCTCTTCTTCTAGCATGAGCAAAGTGTTAATTCTTTGTTGCATGGCTGATGAGGGTTCTTCGTTGGAATCTTGGGTCAACTGAAGAGACAGAGGATAGAGTCCATTTGGGAGGATGGCTTCTTTCCCGTAGACCAAAAAGTAAGGGGAATTTCCTATAGCTTCTTTGGGTGTGACCCTATCGGCCCATAGAGCATTATGAAGTAGATTATGCCAATTTCTTTGGTTATTTGCAATTGTCTTTTTCAATATTCTTACCAGGTTTTTATTAGTTGATTCTGCCACACCGTTTCCTTGGGGATAATAATTTGCATAGTACTTAATTATTATTCCTTTGTCCAGAGAAAACCCCATAAATAGGGTGGAAGAAAAGTAAGTTGCATTATCAAAGACTAGAATAGAAGGGACACCAAACCTCGTGATCAACTGTTGTTCTATGAATTGGATCACTACCTTCTCCTTTACATGAGTCAGAGGAATGGCCTTTGCCCATTTCGTGAAATAGTCGGTGGCAGTAAGAATGTACTTGTGCAGTTTTGAAGAGCTAGGTGTAATTTCTCTTATGATATCCAACCCCCACTGCTCAAAAGGTCTAGAGACAATCACAGGTTGGAGTGGGACTACTGCCCTCTTCTTCTTTCTAGTTCTTATTTGACATGTCTTACAGTTTCTAGCGTAAGTATGAGTGTCTTTGAACAAGGTGGGCCAATAATAGCCGACTCTCAGAATCTTATGAGCAGTGGTGTTTCCTGTGAAATGTTCCCCGGTGGGGCCATCATGGAGTTCTTTCAGCACTTTCTCTGCGTCTCCACGTTCGAGACATCTTAATAGTACTCCATCATAATTGATCAAGAAGAGCATCGAATTTATAAGGCGGTATTGTGCAGATTTTAATCTGAGGGCTCTCCTTTCCCTAGGGTTGAGGTTTTTGGGACAAGTCACGTGATGTAGAAGGTATGCTACTTCACCACACCATAATGCCATTTCATTCTCCCATCTGAAATCTTCATTTACTTGATCTTGGGCTTCGGCTGCAAGCTTGCACCTTGTCCTTTTACTAGTTTGGAAGGTTTTATATCTAGGTCAAATTCTTGAACTACGACCATCTAGTTCCCTCTTCTTTCCCCCATTTCTTGTTGGGTAAACAAGGATCGAACTGCAGGGTGCAACACAATTACTTTAGTGTGATTATTGAGGATGTAAGACCTAAAATGATTTACCACCTTATAAACTGCGTAGGCCTATTTTTCTACAGTAGGATAATTGAGCTCAGCTCCTTGAAGATTAGTACTCATAAATGACACTGGGGCTTCGTTGTTGTCATCATCCTTCTGAGTCAAAACTGCAGCTAACAATTGGTCGGAGGCGAAAGTATAAAGGGAAAAGTCCCTATTGAAATCGGGACTTCGCAACACCGGGGCTCGGGATATGGCAACTTTGATATTGTTGAAGGCATCCTTTCGCTCATCATCCCACTTAAATTCGACATCCTTGCGAATCATCTTTTGTAAGGGTTTGATGATCTCTGTAAAGTCGGGAGTGAACTTCCTCACAAAATTGATTTGCCCGAAAAAGGACTGCATAACTTTCTTGTTATGGGGTAATGGAAGTTTAGCTATGGCCTTAATCCTTTCTGGGTCTATGCAAATCCATGCTCGAGATATAATGTGACCTAACAACTTACCTTCTTCGACACCGAAGATAGTTTTCTTTGGGTTTAAGGATATATTGTATTTCCTACACCTTTCAAAAATCTGAGTTAGGTGTTGGATGTGCTCTTGTCTATTCTTCGAATACACTATCACATCATCTAGATACACTACCACACATTTATTGATTAGTCCCAGGAAAGCCACGTCCATGGCCCTTTGGAAGGTCACTTCTGCGTTAATTCACCCGAAAGGCATGCGTTTATAAGTGAAGGTTCCCCATTTAGTTCGGAAGGTGGTTTTTAAATGATCTTCCTCTGAAACCAGGACTTGGTTGTAACCCGAGAACCCGTCTAGTAGAGAGAATATATTCGAGCCAGACACGATCTGTATGAGTTGGTCCATCGGTGGGACTGGGTAATTGTCTTTTTCTGAAGCTCTGTTGAGGTTCCTAAAATCTACGCATAGGCGGATTTCTCCCGACTTTTTCCTCACCAGAACAAGATTCGCTACCCAGGCGGAATGTCTAACCTGGAAAATGATGTTGGCATCTAAAGGCTTCTTTAATTCCTGATACATGAGAGGTTCCAAGGATGGGTGATACTTTCAAACCTTCTATTGGAAAGGTTTCACTTCGATTTTTAACGGGATGGTGTGTTGAATGATGCGAGTATCATACGTTTTCAAATCCCTATAGGACCACGTGAAGAAATCCTGGTATTGTCTGAATAATTTGAGGTAGGCTTTCCTCTCTTCCTTAGACATAGTCTTGCCGAGATTCACATTCTTTGGGTTTTCCGGGGTCCCAAGATTTATAGTTTCATGCAGGGGATAAGAGCTACCAGTCTTTGTGTTTTTAGGTCCCTTAAATCGCTCTTTCAAATCAAACAAATTTTCTATATTAGCTATCCCTTTCAGGATTGTGTGAGCCTTTGATTTATCCATAGGTTGTCCTGTCCGAGGATCGGTTTCTGTTGATTGCTCTTGGAATTCTTCATCGTCAATAGCGAGATATTTGAAATTGTCTTGGTTGGTCAATAAGTTTATGATTTGTTCATCTCCTTCAAAGACTTTCCAGTTGGAGGGTGCCGACGGTTTGTAGAGCAGCTCCTCAGTGAATTGGGAGGCTTCATAATCCTCTAAAGGCGATAGCCCAGAAGCGGATGTGGCCAAGGAGTTAGCAAGAATATTTTTTGCTCTGGGGATCACTATGATATTGAAAGCTTCAAAGTGCTCTATTAACCTATGCACCTCCTGTTGATAGTTCTTCAAGTGCGGAGAATTACAATGTATAGTATCCCTTACTTGTCTAACAATAATTTTAGAGTCTCCGAAAACCTTCAATTCTTTGACATTCAGATCTATGGCTTTCTTTAATCCTTGTACCAGAGCTTCATATTCGACAATGTTGTTGGTACACTCGAACTCTATCCTACAGGACATGAAATGACATTTACCTTTAGGATTGATGAAGATGCACCCTGCTCCTGACCCTTCTTGCGATTTCGATCCGTAGAAATAGAGGGTCCAAATTTATGAGCGAGAATCACCATTTTCGTTTCCCTTATTAGTTTCTTGCTCCCCGACCTTTTGTTCCGCAAGCTCTAGTGCAGGGTTTTGATAGAAGAGGATGTATCCTATTGGTATCGACGATTTCTCTTGAAAAATCAATTCAAAGTTTTGGGTAAGAGGAACATCGGATAAGAGAGGAGCGACGTTTCCGAAATAGGAGTCACAAGAATAATTGCCCAGTATGGGGAAATCTGTGGATGAGGGTTCGTTCGGGATTTCTAGATCAGTGACCATATGTTTCAGATATCTCTCCCTATCGATTCTGATCATGTTCTTGTATCCCTTCAGTGGTAGCCAAAGGTGTGGCCAGTCTGTACTGAAGTACCCGTTTAGCTTTTCAGACCAATCTTGACTCAGTAATAGCCCATATGCCTCTGGAATATCTACTACGATGATATCAATCACTTGCACGAATGCGGGGTGTGTTGATATTCTGATCATCACATTTCTGAGTTCTTCTATGACCTTGACCTGGGTCCTATCTAGTTGTATGACATGCTTTTCACTTTTGAGAGATATGGCATTTAAGTTTTTGCAAGTAGACAAGGGTATAACGTTGGAAGATGCTCCAGAATCTACCAAATAGTTATGAAGGTTTCTATTGAAGATTTTGAACGTTAAGAGGAACGGTGGGACAAAAGGCTTTTCCTTTCTATCTCCCGAACAGGTGTTCACAGTTGGTTTGCCCGATAGATTTGTGGGAGACAGATTCTTTTCTGGACCATTACTCGTCATCGGTTTTTCTGTCGAATTCAAAGCCTGTAACAGAAAGTCCTTCTATTGAGGAATCCTGCATATGTCCATAACCGATATATTGGCCTTTAGCTTCTTCAAATCTTTGACCACGTTGTAATCTAGTTTGGGCGATTCCCGGGTATGAATGCTTATAGGTTTTTTATTGGGAGTGAAAGATATTTTCGAATGATCGAGAGTTATCTTACTTTTTTAGGCCTGGGTGGTGTCGGTATCTTTCGAGCTAGGTAGACCCTTACTACATGTCTATATCACTGAAACTTCCACGGGTTGTTCCTAAGACTCAAACATGTCATAGGAAGGCATGATCAGGTCAGGGTCCTAGATCAACATGGTTGTATCTCTTGGTGGGCCAATCTCTTACTGGTCAGCAATATTCATGACCGAGCCGTTTGGCTATTCGGTCAGGGAGACTTCGTCTAGAAACTGATTGGCCATCAAATTCATGGCATGTACTCATTGAGGGCAGTCTCTTTCGGAGTGGTTTTCCTAATGATAAGTGTAGAGAAAATCAGACACGACATTCCCTAGATCAATGTTTAAGTTGGTCGGGAGAGGTTCAATTGCTTTGAAAGGCGGGTTTCTTTTAAAGAAAGGCTTATAGGGCCTTTGGCCTTCGTTTCCCTCTCCGACATTTCTCTTCATGTCTATGATATCGTTTGATAATTTCTTAACCATGCGTTGTAGATCTTCTATATCTCCATTACCTTTGTCGGGAGTTTGTTCAATCGGTTTTCTCGGCGGTCTAGTCAAAAAGAGTCCTCTCCTGGGAGGGGGTTGGGCTTCTTTCTTTACTAGAGAGGCCTAGCCTTCTTTACATCCTTTCATCTGGAATTCTATTGTCTTGGCCTCTTTAAAATTTTCCACCAGGGTTTTCTTAGCGACTCTCTTTACAAACATAGAAATAGAAGCCGAGAGTGCGTTAGCATAAACCTCGATCTACAACTCTTGAGTTGGTTTTTCCGCGGGCTGGTATTTGTTCAAAATGGTCGTGAATATTTGATTGAAATCTTTGACCCTTTCTTTCGGACTCATGGTGGTTGCGAACAACATAGCCATCAAAGCTCATGTAGTAGTTTCCTCTGCAAATTTATCTAGAAAATATTTTTGGAACTTGGTCCAACTAGTTATAGATCCTATTGGCAGATTAAAATACCACGTGGAAGCTGAACTCTCAAATGTGTAGGGGAAAAGTCTGCAGACTATGTCTTCATGTTGAACATTCATGAGTCTAATCACAAGTATGAACTTCTTGATGTGATCTTCAAGTAAACCTGAAGTATCGGGGTCATACTTGGGAAGCAACTTCTCCGGGTGCCAGGGAAGACCATGTACTCCTCTAGGGATGGCCACGATGTCCCCCTCCAACCAAGGTTGGTTGTTTTGAAGTGGGATTCCATTTTTTCTTCATGGTTATTAATACCTTCCATGTCTTCGGAATCTGAGTCGCACTCTTCTTCTTCTGAAAAGTCGTTTGTCTCGGAGATGTTGCCAGCTGGCGTTTCAGATATCAGATCAAAAGGTTCTTGGATTTCGGTAATCATGAAATCTATTAAGTCTTCTACGGAGTGTACGAAAACCTCGTCGGGAGTGCTAACCATTGGTCTTCTTTGTTGTTTTCTTCAAGGGAGGATGGGAGTTAAGGACAATGCACCGATCTATCGGGCGTAGGCTCTTGTGATTCTCCTGAATTGATTCACTTCCTCGTGAGGAAGGGCATAAGGTATTTTAGAATGAAAAGGTTCTTCCTTGGGCTGGGGTGAGTTACCAGCTTCGGGAGTACTCAACGTGTGTGGGCTGTCTGTTGAATGACTAGGCATGCATGTGGACCATTATGAATCTGTACGCTGTTCGAAATGCTACATAAAAATATATACTCAGCCATTCATTCTTAGGCCCTCTTTCTAGCGTCAATTCTGTTGATGGGTCTTAAATCCCTTAACTTAACAATAGAAACCAAACCCCCCACCGAGGCCCAATTAGACTCTGCAGCGTTTGAAGATGGAATGGTTCTCCAGATCTTGCAATCCACCTAGTTTATCGATGAGCTTTGTGTTTTCTTGTGAAGGCTCTTCCTTTAGTTAGGACTATTCTCTTTTGTGTTTTCTCTTGGGTGGGACTGGTAGGAGAAATGCAAGCCAGTATAAACCAACTTGACGACAAACCAGATTAAGTTTTAACTACTGGGGAAGAGGCTGAGCTTGGGATAACCCACTACTCAAACATGCAGACAATGATTTTATACCACAGACCTATTACTAATACATTAACCATGTGAGCATCCAATTACTGTCTAAGAAACTAATTATCAGAAACAAAGCACATATGCAATAAGATAATGGCAAGCAAAATAATTCATCTACCATAACCATTCATCACATAATAACACAATGATTTATCTTCATCATTTAAAGAAAAGAACATCAAAACATTGCACCAGATAACTTGACAACAGAATCAATTGCTCTTACTCATTATTGCATCATTCATGAAAATATGATAGGAAGTAGTTCTTTTCCAAGTCCAATCACATGCATCTAATGAAAATACTTTGTCTTTGGTCGAGAAGGACTTCTCAATTCCTGGCAACTTCAAAATAATTCTTAACAACCAAAAAGAAAGAGTTCTTACAACAACCATCGACCCCTAATTAATTGGTCGATGTCTTTATTTATAACATAAAGCTTAACTGAAATTAACGGCTAAGTGCAGTTTAAGCAAAGCAAAAATAGCCACGTGGCATTATCTTCTAACAGTTTCTTTAACAATCAACCCGAGATTTTTCTTGGAAAGGGTGTCTTTTCTCGTATTTAATCCAGCTGATAAACAGTTCTTCACAAGTTTGGGCCCATGGAAACATGTGTTGTTCCATCATGTTTTAGGATAAATCCGTAAGTGCGGACACAAACCGATCTCCCTAGATCCACCTGGATCTAGAACAAAACATGACAGAATATACCGCTTTCCCTAGATCTAAAGTATTGAATGGACAAGAGAAAAAGGATGATGTACTTACTTTATAAAAGCTTTCCTTTATCTCTGTTGTTCCTCGCTC
>JASDQU010318620.1:0-13258 GCA_032191745.1 Picea mariana
AAAGATGGTTCCAATTAGTTGTCAGGTCACACTACTCTGTAAATTTTCATTATTGTTTGATCTCATCATTAAAGCAGTTGGTCCTTCATACTCCGGTATGCATTAAAATTTATCTTTTAAACCCGAGTATGGATATATTTCTAACCCTGTTACGTACATGGCTTCACTGGAAATTTTCCTATACTTGAAAAAAGGCTTTCTCTTTTAGGGTAGGACAATGAATAAATAGCTACATATAGTTAGTGGTTTAGTTTAAAATACAGTGCAACAGTTCTTTTATGTTTTCTGAATAAGATAGTTGACAAGGAAGCTTGTTGGAAAGAAGGAGGTCATTGTTCCCATGCCCAATATTTGTTCTTATAGCAGGTTTCTTGCTAACAAACATCTCAAAGGCAGTAGCATGATTTGTTTTTGGTACCGGGACTGCATACAAGCAATATATCAATAGTGTCCTAACAGCCCGGATGCATACTTCAAATCGGGTCATGCACACTCAGATTTTCTGGATGGTATTTAAAGCTCAAGTTCCTGCAAAAATAACTCAGAATTTAGATATGTAAGTATCAACTCCAAGGGTGACTTGAGGTAAGCATTTTTCTAATCCATTTGATTTATTGAAAATGAAGGAAATTTATCATAAAGACAACATTTCAAGCTTGTTATTCTACCACTTGTCCTTGCCTCTTCTTTTTGTAATCCCACCAATACCCACTTATAACCCCACTTGTGTCCCTTTTGTTAAATTGTTCAGTATGCATATATGGGATCAAGTGTCTTGTCCATTTTGCAGATAATAACGAAAATCCTAGAGAAATTGACATACTTTTGGAACATCATATAGTGCAGTTACAGTCTGTTGGTTTGCAACAACAATACATACATTTTGGGATCCCACTTGCAACCTCATAAATCCAATTTTTTGTAATATTGTCATCAACCATGAATTAGAAACAGAGTTGCCAAGATTGTTGTTTCTCAAATGTTGGAACTGTTAATGTATTTAGTAAATGCCTTTTTGTGTGCCTATGTGATTTTGGATATCATCTTGAGATATGGTAAGAGCACTTGCACAACATCCCATACACTATTTCCATAACATCGATCATTGGATGTTGTATTTGGAGAAGAAGGTCTTGATAGAGAGCTACAAGAATTACAATATGAGCTCCAAAAAGATATTGATCTTCTGAATATCATTGATGGATTTACTATTGAATCTCTTTGAGATCATAGGATGGAAAATAGAAGACTTGAAATCATGATTCGATCCAGGAACAATAGTGCACATGTTAGCCAACATTGGTAGGAACCATCGAGTAAGGTCTTCAAGCTGCATTCCATCATTCAAGTCAATTTGTAGAGGCATAGGCAATGGAAAAATTACTGGAATTCCTCCCTTATGAAGAACTAACACCAAGTACTTATCAAACATATCCATATCCTCAATTGTGACATTTCAAGCTACTTGGACCACACTCTGCCATTTATTTGAGACTATACTCCCAACACTACATCAAGCCAATTGATTAGGGGCATTTGTTAGAATGTAAAAGAAACCATAATGATGTTCCAAAAACTATTGCACACCAGACTCCCTTTCTTGTATCCTTTGCATCCCAGCTCTCACATTAGCTTAATGCATCAAATAGACCTCTGATGATATTATTGAATTCTGACACATACCCACATGAACATAACCAAGTTTTTCTGCAATCTCATTCCAATCAAGAAAAACTTCCTCCCTATAACAAATCCTAAGATAATAGTTGGTAATATAACCAGGTACCCAAATGCTCTAGGGGAGTCGAAACCTCTAGAGGAATTATGGACTGCATCTCGGCCTGCAATTGTTGTTATAGTTCTATGGTTTCTGCCATGAAAGCTTCAATGTAACTATTTTCTCCTTGAAAATGATGAGTGAGAGCAGGGTCTTTGAGGTTGGACATCCATTGATAAGAATCGTACCATGTCCTCCCATGTGCAGAGATGGAAACCGGGGTCTTCTTGTTCACTCGATGTTTGAGGACATTAGAGTCTTGGTGAACAGATGGTGTTGATTTTTTTTTAATTTTGCACAAAGGCAATGGAAATGGATAGGATGGGCTTGAGAAGAAAGGATATCGAGAGTGGTGGATCAGACGCCTTTGAAATTTTCTAATTCTCATGTGCATTGTTTCATTATGGATTCATCATTATATTTAGGAATCAGTTTTAGTTATTGCAGTAGTTTGGTGTCAATGTGGGTTTAAATTTCGTTTACTTTGGGCATTTTCTTTTCGAACTCTCTGCCTTGCTTTTATAGACTTGGACGATAATTTTGATTCAGAGGATGAAACCATCCATATAAATGGTTATACACATATTATCATTGTTGACATCAAGGATCATGTGCTTCTTGGTGTCAAAGAAGTTGTTGAAGTCTGTAGAATGGCAAGTATTACAGTGAGAATGGTTGTTGGTGACAATATTAACACAACAAGAACAATTGCAAAAAATGTGGCATTTTAATAGATGGGTTCGACTGTCAGTGTTGTTGATGCAACAACTTATACCTCTTTAATGGATGGTCTTTATTGGCAAGTTGTTAAATATATTGCGGCATCCATGAAGTGGCTGAAGGAAAATGATTGGAATAACATTTGTTTTTGCAAGGGTGGTGCTTTATATATTGCAAATGATGTGTTGTTTCCAGAAGTCGATAGTGTTGTTGCATTCTATGGTGTTACTTCTCCACAAATTGCAAGTCCATCATCAGCAAAAGCACCTGTGCATGCTCATTTTGGAGAACTTGATGACTTTGTTGTGTTTTCAAATGTGACAACAGCTAAATCTTTGGAGAATCTGAAGGTACATGCATGCATATTTGATTTCTGAAAATGCATCTGAATTGAATATTACAACTTTAGAGAAGACCACACAATTTGAAATATCATTCACATGCAAATGAGCTCTTTGCCAGCTACAAATTTCCACATCTGTTATACAAGCCAGTCTTCACCAATGCACGCTTATAACTTGACAATTGATGATCTAGATTAATCATTTGAAAAATATCTTTTGAGGATGAATTGGTGCGCTTTCAATCAGAAAATCAGTAGGATTCTCAACATCTTCAATCTTTCCTGCAAGTCGAGCCTTCAAAGGTCGAAGCATCAAACCCTTTTTGAGAAAAATCTCAGGCTGGATATTTTGAATTCTGTGGAAATCATGATGAAAATGGAAGATGGATTTGCTATGGACAATCCCAATGATCGCAACCCTCTGAGCAGTTTTTTTTAGTGTCTCACATTGTTTGCATGAGGCCATACAAGACCTCAAGCATGGGGGAGTGGTTGTTGAGAATGTAACAGTTAGGATTATTATTTTTGTAATAAAAAGGAAGTGCCAACAGGAGCAGTGATCACCCTGGTCCCAAAAGAGGAGGCTTCTAAAATCTCAACATATGGTCATCCAATTACAAAATACCCTCTTCTCACAGAGCTTGGAGCCCAGTCATCAAATTCTTTTGCATTATTCTGATGCAAACCCAAAGTTCCTACATCTAGTGTTGGTATTTGTTCCATCTACATGGTTTTTCAATTGAATCATATCACAGGTCCTCTTCCGGAACACCAGAGAACACTAGCTACTTCTACAAGGTGCAACCTACAAAAGTTTCAGAAGCACAACCCTGTGTCCATCCAGTACTCAGGTGATCTTGTACTGGTAATAAGGTGATGGTAGCTCTAATCATGTATTCAATTTTTGTTGATCGATTTAAATGCTTCAAGCAATAGGACATATAAACTCAACAATTTGTTTTCGTTTTACTAAGGAATTAGACTAATTATGCAGTAAACATATGATTAATCTCAATTATTGTACACTCCCTACCATGAATTTATGAAAGCCCTCGTATACATCTCCTCGTATGGAAATCATTCATCCAGTCACTCTGTTTTTGCCCTCTACTCTGTTCCAGTACTACCCTGTTTTGTTACTGTCCTATTCTGGTACTACAGAAACATGTTCTGATACCAGTTACCAATATGGTACTGATGCCAAGGTGATATGATCTTTGTCCCATTCTTAACATCATTTTCACTTCAGGTAATTAGAGGTATGGGCTAATCTATTCATGTTCTTTCTCTCAAGGATCATTTAAGTCCCGTGTTGAATTGTTTTTACTCTCAAGTACATCTTCCTCCTACATTTCTACACTCAACCTTGAATGAATCATCCTTGCTTTCCTTTAAGAATATATTTCCACATTTATCTCGATATGATAATGGTTGCACTTGTCTTATTACCTCATCATTTTGAAAAAGTGATTGCTAATTGAAATATCCATTGAAAAGTGGTGACACCATTATGTATAATACTAACCTAGTTGATTCAACAAGTTCTTATCCAAGTTCATCTTTACAAGCTTCTCTTGGAGTTATTGATGAAAACTTCATGTGGTGGACCGCCCTTGAAAAACCTCAATGAACTTTCATGATAACCCTAATAGGATTAACTAGATGGACCTCTTAGTCATTATCCAAGATGTTCCATTATACATTGAATAGCTGAGATTTAAGTTGAATGTGGATGATGTCATCCTTGGGATAATTGCAAACAATTAATTATGTGCCTAATAACTCTAAAACACTCTCGTACCACCTTCCTTCCTTATACTCTAAAACTGTCAATGACCAATATACATAATTCTAAATCTTTTGCGTAATATAATAAAAAGGAAGTATCAGGAAGTACAAGTAAACCCACCGGGGTACTGAATAGGCCTGCTGGCAGTGGGGCCATGCTTGTATGGTACTAAGGTAAACCCGTCAGGGTACTGAACATGTCTGCTCGCAGCGTGGCTATGCCGGGTAAAGAGAGTTGAAAAATATAAAGTGGCACACTTAAAACTGAAAAAAAAACCCTTGGGTCTCATTCTGAAGCAATCACTATCAAATCAAGGCTAGGATATGACCTTTATATCTCTCGGACGATGTTCTTAAGAACCTTCAAGTATCCACTTTAGAGTTCTATCTTTAAAATAAATAGGTTTGCATGAAAAGTGGGACCCTCAGTATGTGTAATTCACCTTACCTAACCAAGAAGAGCTTCATCTCTAAAAACTTGGATAAGAAACGAGTTAATCATCTTGGGATGTATTCTTTTATGTGTTCCTCTCTTCAAATGAGATCTAAATTATGCTCATATCACTTTTGTTTTAAAGGTAATCTAGCCAGGGGGGCTATTAGACAAAGTCATTATGAAAAATCTTGGCCACTATCCTATAATCATATTAGAGTCACAAGCAACCCTTTCTCCTAAATTTGATCGAAAATAGATTGGATAAGACTTAACGTCAAATCACTAACAGATCTAATATATTATCCATGACTCCACTTGTCTATCATAACTACTTTGCCATGGGTAAGAAGTGTGAAGCATAAGCCAGGAAGTTTATACTGTTTAAACTTAGGAGTTGAAGAAGGATGAAACTTCAGGGAATTCTTGATCAAGTGAAGAGTACCATCAATTTTGAAATTTTGAAGATCATTGTTGCATGAGGACATGCAATGACTTAAGCATGGGGGAATGTTGAGTCTCAATTTTGACATATATAATGGCCTATATTACCTTGTATCTGATCCTTTTTGCCTATGTTATAATCCTATACTTGACTATTTCCTCTCAAACACATACCCAATGACCTTGTTCATGTGCATAAGGGATAAATTATGATTAAGGCATGATTTGTTTATTTTTTTCTTGAGTTAATTTGATTAAATGTTTGATTTTTGCATGATCCTAATTGTTTGACTCTTAGGAAGTTTTAATTTGGTACTATCACACTCTGCGCTATTCTGGTACTTCCCATGTGCCTAATCTTGTACTCAGGATTATGACTGTGTGCATTATGGTATTAAACAGCTACCTACAGGATTTTGGTACCAACATTCTGGTACTCTATTTTCACCTCGATTTCCAGGCCGATGATGATGGATCTCAAAATTTGGGGACATGGGTTTTGTCTAGAGCCGTGTTTTCATTCAGTCTCATCAGCCAAAATCTCCATATCACACACGTGTGGACCTCTATCTCAGGGGGAACGATCCATCCTCAATCTTTGCCAATTTTCCAAAAATTCTAAGATCATGCCTAGATTTGTGGGAACTATATTTTCTTGATTAGCTAATGGTTGAACTTGACCTCCATTGATGGAAAATAGTTTTGATTTGGATTGGATTGTCTAGATCCAAAATTGTAATGTAAAAATTATATAAATTGAGTGATGGCTAAGCCAAAAGGGAGAGGAATTGTTATGTTGCAGATTGGATTTCTGAACATGTTATCTCTGTAAACATACTTGCTGAAGAATTAATATGAAGTTAAATTCATCAATTCTGTGTGTTTTGTAAAGTTTACTGTTCTGTAAGTTTCTTTGAGCTTCCTTGTTGGCACGGCAAGGGCCCACCGATCCAACCAAGGTAAGCTCCTTTGTAATTATTTTGTGAATGCAATTCTATTTGTGTGTGAGTGAAACAGTTTCATAGTTCAATTGTAAAACCAGTTAGTATAATTCATTTGTGTTGCATTTCAGTCATACATTTGATAATGTGCAATATAGATTTGTGATAATTATGTAGATGTTCATAATTTCTGAGTGAGCATTTATTATTCTAAGTGTGTGTGAACAATCATTTGCTAAGTTGTGTGCTTAACCATTTGTTTCCATTTTGCAAGTATAAGAACAGTTAAGATCCCATCATTCACCCTACATGGACCATTAAATGGAGAATCTTAATACCCCTAGTGTTTCCTATGTAGGGATAAATAGTTTCTTCTAGAATTGATTAAGTTATGAGTGATTTTCTTTTGAATACTGTGTGCAGAAAATTGATTACAGTTTATTGTTTTGATTGCTACAGGACACAAGCTTCTCAAATTCATCTCTTTAATTCATGAGCCTGGAATGAATAGACTTGTTCCTTAAGATAGATTCCTTTGATTGATTGTTTTGCTTGAGAATTTTTATTATCAATTTTCTTTTCTAAGTTTGAAGTTGTATGAAGAATTTGGATATCCTAAAACATAGTGTTAATTGTTGATTAGTTTAGTTGCTACAAGGGGACAGATGCAAAGTCCATCTCTTTTATTTCATGAGCCTTTGAATGGACAGATTCATTACCTGAGCAAAAACCTTTAGATCACATGCTTGTTGGATTATGTTTATGAGTTTTGTTGTCTGATCTTTAAGTTGTGTGAGGAAGATAGATTAAAAAGTTGTAAAACAAAGTATTGGTATTGATTGTTTCTTCTTTATGCTATACTCATCAGACATAGGAACCTATCTGTTATCGGCACATATAGTGCATCAACTCTATTGATTACAAATCCCAGATTGACATTTAAATGAGTGTAAGATATATATTGAACATATTTGTACACCAACATTCTCTCACATAAATATTTCAAGAAGTTTAAAAGGAAGGAAAAGAAGACCTCCATAGTGATGAGAGAAGGAGGAAATCCATCTTGCACTCATTGCAAGAAAAGCAGTCACGATGATGAACACTATTGAAAACTGCATCCAGAGAAGAAACCGAAATAGTTCGGTGGAAAAGGGAAGAAAAAAACCATTGCTACAATGCAACAAGATCTTGGTTCCGATTCAGAAGATGAAGGAAAGATCACAATGGTTGGAGTACAAGGTAAAGATTCCCTTCGTGCTAGTTCAAGTTTCAATAGTGAATCTCATGATGATGAATGAAAGAGGAATGATTTATTTCACATAAGAGTTGTATCTAAACACACTAAGATAGATACATTATTTGATCTGGGTTCCCAAGTAAACTTAATATCTGAAGTACTTGTCAAGAAGATGGATCTTAAAATGAAACCACATCCGAAGCCTTATCATCTTGGTTGGGTATGTGATAAAGCAAAACTTACTGTTACCAAACAATGTAGGGTCAAATTTGTTATTGCTTCAAAGTTGATTAATGAAGTGGATTTGGATGTTGTACCACTTGTTATATGTGGCATAGTTTTGGGAAGTCCTTATCTTTATGATAGAAAAGTAGTCTTCTTTCTTCATGAGAATAAATACCAGCTTACTAAGGGGGGATTGGAATATATTGTCATATCTCACAGCATGAGGGTAAATACAACACTTGTTAGTGAAAGGAAAATGAAAATACTCATAAACACTAACAAGGGATATGTACTCATGGTCGTAAGAGAGAAAGATGTCGGGACATCCAACGCTTTACAAGGATGTGATCCTTCTCATAAAAATGAATTAATTGATATTTTTTTTAAGAACTAGATGGGTTACCTCCTAAGAGGGAAATCCAACATGAGATACATCTTTAAAAATATTCTCCTCTTCCTAATGTGGGAAGTAGAGACGAATTTTCATCGGCATAGAGTCGTTTTTGCGACCAAGATAAAAAAAAATTTCGTCGGTCTAGCAACCACATATGGATCTTCGTCGGTCTAGCAACCGGAAAAAGAAGCCTATTCACAATAGGGAAATGTTCGGCTAGTGACAAATTTTAGTCGGTCAAATGACTAATATTAATCGCAAGAGTGACCAAAACAACCCTGGAAAACTTAGTCAATAAACCATTATGAGTCGCTAGAACGATGAATATTAGTCGCTAGAATGACCAAACCATCAGTTAAAAAGGTCAAAATAAGGAGGATCAGTTAGTCACTAACTGACTAGCGAAGAACAGGTTGGTCGCCCTAGCGACTAACAGGTTAGTCGCTAAAGATACCAACACGTTGATGTTTGCGACCAATTGGTTATACTAGCGACGAACAAGTTGGTCACTCTAGCGACTAACAGGTTGGTCGCTAAAGCGACCAATTGGCTATACTAGCAACGAACAGGTTGGTCGCTAAAGCGACCAATATTGGGTTTTTTTTTTAAAGAATTTATGTCATTCACACAGGATTTATGCAAATCTGACCTACATGAGCATTCTTTAATAACAAAAATGAAATGGTCCACGACTATAATATTGACTAACATATATGTAATAAGGAAACATGTATAGGTTTTGGAAGTCATACCATTTTGAAAAATGTAATGGGTTCAAGAAACAACACTTTCAAATTTACAAGAAACAAGAAGGTGATGTATTTGTATATAGATGTATGAGTAGGAAAAAATATTTATACATACATAGTGTGCAGATAGATGTATGGACGGATCTTACTCTGTAAGTAAGATTTTATGAACTGTTTTTTTCTAAATATTTTTTTTTCGGAAAATACACCTTATATTACTTCAAATAAACAATAGAGTTACAACAAATAGACTCTTAAGTTACAGTTATAAGGATTTATTCATTGTCTTCCAATTTTGAAACTCACGTAATTAGAATGTATAAAACATAAAGATAGCTAGCATTGACTAGTTAGGGGTTATTGTATACTAAAAAGTCAAGGGGTGCCATGAAAGAACTATTCCTTAACCCGACATAGTCTATGTCATTTGAATATCCAATATGTGTAGGTATCTCTCCTCTTTGAATAGCTTCCATCGATGACCATAGTGAAGCAACAGATCTACCCTTCATGTCCAACACCATTTCTCTATTTCAGAGGTTTATAAATAATGTAGGCTTGAGTATTTTAAGATGGCATTTTAGACATGCATAATACCCCCTTTGGTGTTCTTATGCCATACATGGTCACTTGCATTCTTACTTTCATGCTTTTATGATGCAGGGGCATAGTCAACATCAAGCGAGCGTGGGGGAAAGCGCCACACATTTTGAGCATATGTTAAATTGTTTAAAAACTTTTGAAGAATGGATGCACCAAACTTAAATGTGATAGTTAAGGAGAGGCGTACTTATGAATTGTAAAGGACCTTGAGCGATCCGCTCTCGTCCATAGTAGGTAGAAGGCATTTATGTAAGTAGGTAGAATTGAATATTAGATTAGACAGTTTTAGAAGGAGTGGAGGGAAAATGGATATAGACACCCTCATTGTGTATTGTAACATTATGGAAGAGCATAAGAGAGAAGCAGAGAGCTGGGTAGCAGACTCCATGTACAGAAGTTCTGAATTAATACAAAGAAGTTGTGATTCAGATTCATGGTGTTCGTATATTATCTATGTATGAATCTTCAAATGTTATGCTCTTGAATGTTTTGCTCTTTCTGTCATGAAATTGCTTTTATGCTATGTATGAATGATTTCCTGTTGAATATTTGGAATCTGAGAGAGGAAGAGTAAGGAGAATGAGTTTCAATTGCTTCTCTGTCTGAGAAAGATTCCTGCAAGGAGTGCAGTTGAATTGTCTGCAAGGAATGCGTCGACAAGGAGTTCAGAGGGGTGTCTCTGAAAGCTCAGGAGAGGTAGCGGTTGTTCTCATTCCCTCAGAGTGTGGTTAGGCACAGGTGTCATGCAAGGAGTGCGCAGGCCAAGGAGAGTCTCAGGGTTGAGGACCTGAGCCAAGTATCGAAGGACTACTGCTACAGGCGTGCGTAGAGTCAAAGTAGTTTACATTTGAAGGTGTCTGAAGGTTGCGTAAGGAGTGCGCACCAGAGTCTTTCCTAAGGCTCAAAGTTGTGAGAAGCTCAGGAGGAGTAAGGCCTTTGAAAACATTGAGGGACATCGAAGGTTCGTAGCGTAAGTGGATAATTCCAGGGAAGAGTCTTTGGTTTCATTCACAGGAATCGTCAAAGGGAAGAGATCGACGATCAAGAGTCTATGGGGAGGATTAGCGAAATCCTGCTAGCCGTTAGATCTACCAGAGAAGCGAGGGGGTTACGGCTGTGTCCGGAGTTCAAGCTCAAGAGATTGTGGACCGTCAGATCTCATTCAAACACCCATCATCCGTTGGATTGACCAGGAGTTGCATGGATTTTAAGCTTCGTGAACAGGAGGAGGAAAGTTCTGATGAGAGGCGTGGCCATCGGAATTTCGGCATTCGTGAAATCAGGAATCACGAGGATGAGTGATTGGGAATTTTCACAGTGAAAATCCTGGAATCAATCTGAGCCGCCCATCTAGAGGAGACAGGTGGCAATCATTGAGAGTCGTCGGCATTTCGACGACCAAGGTTTTAAGTTGACAAAGAACTTGTGTCATCGGGGCATCGAAAGTCTCGAAATCCCGAGGTTGAATCAGGATTGCCCATCTTAAGGGGACACGTGGCGATGATCTAAGATCTCAGAAAAAGTCCTAAAAGGGAAGACTCCATTGGAGTTTCGGGATTCGGCAAATCAATAGTTCTGTGAGAAAGAGATCGGGAAAATCCATGTTGGAAACCCTGTAACTGATCGGAGCCGTCCATCAGTTGGGACACGTGGATGAGATCGGAAGTCCATCGACATTTCAATCATCGGGACTCACATAGGTAAGTGTTTTGGTTTTGTAGTTGGCGAAACCTGAGGGTCAATCTGAACCGTCCATCCACTTGGGACGCGTGTTAGAAATATGAACAAAGTCGGGGATCGACATTTCATGAGTCCTGGGGACAAGGGGGACTTGCATTTTGAAATCGTGAATTCTAATTCTCCAAAAGGAGGAGAGCTCCATGTGGGACCCAACTGACGTCATCTCGTCATAACGAGGAACCGAGAATTTCCACGGTGAAAACCCCGAAGCGGCGAGGACCGTCCATCCTTGAGGACGCATGGCCGAGACCGAATATTTCAAGAAATTTCCCGAAAGGAAAAGTCATCCATTGGAAAATCGAGAATCGGGAAATCAGGGATTCTGTGGACAAGAGGTTTAGTGCATTTTGACATTCAAAACCCCGAACCCCAATAAAAGGTATGACTGCAGTTATATAAAGACAGGTCACATGACTAGGGCATAGCCAGGAGGGGCTAAAGCACAAAGGGAGCATATTGGGAAAGAGGAGATCGGGAAATCGGTAACCAAAGGGTCATGACATCGGGATTTTGAAAACCCCGAAACCCGATTGCGACTTTCTATGGTGAACGGGGAAGGGACCGAACCAAAAGGCTGTAAGGTGCCGAAAAAGACCTGTGGGTCAAATTTGAATAAAGATTCCAAGGGAGAATTGGAGGAGCCACTCCGACTCGAGGGTAAACTTTGAATGATCCTTAAATATCGGGAGGTCAGCGCAGAGGCCTTTTGCTGAGGCAAGGGGTGTAGCTGCGTCAGTTTGGTATCAGAGCTTAGAAAAGCTTCTTTGCTTTCTGTAGCAGGGAGAAGGAAGATTCACCATGATGCCGAGAAGAAGAGATAGAAAATCACCCGATCCAGAGGAGGAAAGGGAGACGTCCAGAGGAAGGGGTAGACAAGTGCAAAATCCAGAAGTAGAAAGAGATCTGCATAACATATGCGCTAGACTTGTGGACATGGAGATAAGACAAAAATGCACAGCTGATGTAGGAGATATCAGTGAATCCAAAAATGAAGATGATTTTGTACATGGAGAAGAAGAAGTCATAGCAGAAGATGCAACAAATGAACGCTTGCTTAAAGCTATTGCAAGAATGGGTGCAAAGGCGAAGATGGACATTCCAGTTTATGAGGGAAATCTGGATGTAGAAGAGCTTCTAGACTAGATTAGAGCTCTAGACACCTACTTTGACTATGAAGATGTCGAAGAGGACAGGAAGGTCAAGCATGCCGTCATGAGATTAAAAGGACATGCAGCATTGTGGTGGGATGAACTACAAGCGGACAGGCGTTGCCAAGGAAAGCAGAAAATTAAGAGCTGGGACAGGATGATTGCAAAGATGAAGGAGAAATGCATCCCCAGGGATTACCAGATTACTCTGTTCAGGAGAATGAAGAACCTGAGACAAAAGCTGATGTCAGTAAAGGAATATACTAAGGAATTTTATAGGCTGAATATCAGGGTAGGTCATCGTGAAAGCAATGATGAAAAAGTAGCCAGGTATATGAATGGCCTGAGATATGAGATTCAGGATGAGATGAGTATGTTGACCATCTGAATGGTGGAAGATGCTTATCAGATGGATCTGAAAGAAGAAGAGAAGATGAGCCAAAAGAAGAGTCAGAGAGGCCGAGGTAGAAGTCAAGCCAGGGGAAAATTAGTTGTCCAAGATAAAAATCAGAAGCCCAAGGAAGACTGGAAGAAACCTCAGACTCGACCTAAGAGAGGTGGAAGTTCATAACGTGAGAAATATGCTGAACAGAAAGGGCAACATACTGAGCAGAGAGGAGGATATGTTGATAATAATATTTTTCCTCGTATTAGAGGTAGAGGAAGAGGAAGAGGTGGAGTGATAAAATGCTTCACATGTGGAAAGAATGGGC
>JASDQU010318628.1:0-13073 GCA_032191745.1 Picea mariana
AAGATGTAATCAACCCTAATCTAGAAGATCAAAATTATCTATCTGTTTTGCCAAGTGTAAAGAAAAAAATAAGCATTGCTAAGATAAGAACAAATTCTCACGAGCTCCATAGTGAAATTGGGCATTGGTCAATTCCTAAAACGCCATGGGATGAAAGAGTGTGTCACCTTTGTGATACGAAGAAGGTTGAAGATGAAAAACACTTTCTCTTAGATTGTCCAGCCTATACCCATATTAGATCTCATTTTCAAAATATTGAATAGACCAATTAGATCTTAGTGGATGTTAATCATCATCGTCATTATAAGATGTCCAATATTAACTGTTGTCATGATATTTTTTAATTTGATGTTTAAAGGAGTTTTCAAATTTATTATTATTTTATTTGCCAAAATAATAAAAAGGAACAAAATCAATAATTTTTGAAATAATTTTAATTAGGAAGAAAATTATATAATGAAATTTGTAAGATGAAATGAAAAATATTAAAAGTTTTATTAATTTGGTTTTTAATATTTTTAAATTTCTTAAATTTACTAGGTACAATCTTAATTTTTTATGTTTACGATTTCATCAATTGGAATTTTACTAAATTTTTAACAAAATACTTAATTTGCTTCTTATTAAAATTTAATTTATTTGTGTTTTGATTTGTCAGTACAAAATAAATAAATAATATTTAATTATAAATCTAAAAAAAAAAAATTTAAAAAATTCAAAAATCAAAATTATTAAATCAACAAATTTAACAATAAAATTTATTAAAAAAAATTACATTTTCATTAAGAAATTAAAAAAAAAGACAAACAATAAATATACTGATTACAAAGTATTAGGATATCAATCATCCTATTAGTATAAATATTAAATACTAGCATATTATTAGGGGTGTTTTATGTTTTGGTATTTTTTGTTAAAATCTGGCTGTAATTTTTCTTGATTTTAAATTGTATTTTTAAATGTATAAATAGATTTAAGATGCTGGAAAAATGTTTGGACACTTGAATTATACAGACTTAACCTTTCAAATCTGAAAATCCAACAATTTCTGACCAAATTTCACTAAAATATGTCCAGAATAACAAGATATAAAGACAAAGAATAATCAATTGATTACAAAGTATTTAATGCTATATAGGACAGGATATAAACCATTGAATTAGTATAAACATTCAATACTAGCATATTATAAAGGGTATTGTCTAAATGTTTTGGTATTTTTTGCAAAAGCGGATGATACACATAAATTTGGGTGATTTTTAACAAAAACAGGTGATATATATAAATTTGAGTGATTTTTTTGTAAAAAGAGGTGATATACATAAATTTGGGTGGAATTATCATTGTCTGTTTAAATTACATTTCTAAATATATAAATGACTTTAACATGAAGAAAAACTATACAAATTTAACCACTCAAATCTGAACTATTGAAAAAAGAAAAAAAAAGAAAAAAACAAACTTATTATTAAGCATAACACAAAACATTGAGAATATACCAACCGACTCCTTTTTTGAAAAGATGAAATCAAGTACGTACATAACAGTGGAAGACACGTATTTGTGGTACTGTTCGTGGATAGCTTCGTCTCAGAGAAATCAATGATTCCATTTGATGAAATATATGCCCCTCCTTTGCTTTTGACGGAGTCCTTCAATCCGGTAAATAGGAATATTAGAAGGAGGTCGCCGGTTCGAAATGGAAAAGCGATCGATAGAGGCCTGCATAATCTCTGCCAGGGGTCTCAAGCGGAGCAATCCCCTGTGCAAGCTGAGGACCCTATGCGTGGCGTGGATAAACCCCGAGCACAAATACTGCAGCAACATTGACAAGATCGGAAACACACACCCCACGTGGAACATGAAATTTTCTTGCATCCTCGACGCCCGCGAGCTCGAAGAAGACCCCGAATTAGCGTCTCTTCACGTTGAAGTCCACAGCCAGGAGCCGCTTTTTCACTATTCCAAGCTCGAATGCAGCGCCACAATTCTGCTCAAAGAATTCGTGGCCCAATCCAACAATGCCGACGAAGACTACACGGAGTCTGCCAGTTTCCAGCTCCGGACCCCGTCTGGCAAGGCGCGGGGAATGGTGGACGTGTGGATACGGGTAGGTCGCAGGTTCGATCCGCAGGCCCCGTACGATCAAGGGTATTCGACAAATGGTATCAGTTCTGAAGACAGTGGAGAGCCAGTGACTGCTTATCCGGCGGATCTAACGCCAAGTATGCCGTCAGGACGACCGGATAATTTCCCGCCACCTAAATTCCCTTACACTTATCCTCTCGAAGAAACCCCTGCCTCGGCTCCGGCTCCGGCGCCGGCTCAGGGTCCTTCCCGTCCTCCTCGCAATTCTTATTATCCTCGTCCTCCTCCAGTTCGGCCTCCTATGGCGAGCCAACCGGTACCCCCATTTATGGGTTCTTGGCCAACGGAGAATTACATAGGCTTGCCGGGATCGCGTCCTGCCGGAAACAACTACGCCGGTGCCGGACAACATCAGGGTTTGGGACTCGGAGCGGGGGTTCTGGCGGGCGCCGCGGCGGGAGGATTGATGTTCGGCCTCGATGGGACGCCCTTGCAGAACGGTCTCGGTGACTCCATAATGTCGCAGTTCCATGGCGGATCTCTGAGTATTTCCTCTGATCCTTTCTTCTCCATGTAAACTCCATCAATTCCAGTTTACTCTCTGTTGCTTCACAGGGCACTTGGTGTCATTTGACGTTCTTGAATTTGCGTCGAGTGACGGAGAAAGTTAGGGTTTTCAGAACGATGATCTTGGAGAAGAGCTCTCTGAGAAGGGTGGTTCCCATCATGAAGGAATCTTTACACCCAACTCAAGAATTCTTTTCACCATTTTCATGAACCCATCTTGTCACAAAATAAAGGTGGAGACAATGCAGATTGTTAGGATCAAAGTGTTTTGTTTCAGAATGTGGGTCATTGGATTTAGTTTTTCTGTGTTTCCTCTGTTCCTGAGATCCATTCAATTCTTGTCTCAGATGACTGTTTGTTTGGTAAAATAAAGCAGCAATCATTTATGCTCAATTTCAAACATATATAACAAATGAATGTTTGTATACCATATTATGTTAGATGTACAGATGGATCAATGTCTACATCAAAATTTGATTTTCTTCTTCTAGGTTGTTCTGTTCATATAATTGTGGGTTAGTGGTTATATTCATATGGATTGTGGTTAGTGGTTACTGTTGTATTTTTAAATATGAGGAATGTCTGTGTATACAAATTTCATAGAAATTTTCAAAATGAAAAATTAGAAAAATTATTGAAAAATTAGTATGGATTTTAATTGTCTGAATGTTATGGTGGTGGACATCATTAACGGTTAATGATGTGTAGTACTAAAATTATTTTTTTAGTTTATTTTTAATATTGTAAATATGGTAAAAATATGTTTAATAGTAAAAATTAAAGTGTTATTAATGGGTTTAGTTTGAGTGTTATTAATTGGAAAAAAAAATATTTATAATGATTAAATCATATCTGTTAATTAATTAATTAATCACATCTTGTTTTGAATAAGACGTAATTGAAACATGAAATGTAAAATATTGTTCTAAGTTTTTGTGAAATTTGGTTACGTAATAGAAAAGAAGATAAGTTTTAAAAAATCACAAGTAATTACTTATTCTCTTAAAGTTTCATAAATCAATTTCGTTTTAGTGGACATTAATCATCATCATTATCATCAACATAAAAATTTAAAAATAATTAATATTTAATTAAAATCCCATTATTAATATAATTATGGTATAGACTTTAAATTTCACATATTCAATTACAACTAAAAATTTTATTTCCAAAAAAAAAGTTTGCCTCAGATTGTTTGATCTGATTTTAAAACACAACTTGAATAACAAGTTAAACATTATATACCAAGTAAGTTATAGGTATAGAATTATGGATAGAAACAAACAAAAATAATAAATGAAATATAAAAAAATAAATTAGATTAAAATAATATTTAATGAAATATACAAAAATTAAATTAGATTGTAATAGTTTTGTAGCATTGTGAAATTATTAGTATATGTTTTGGGAGAGAGTGAAAAGATGTATCATTGTGTTGGTTGGGAAAGGTTGGTATTGCAAATGGGCTATTTGTTGGCATGTTTAAAGTTGGCACTAAATGTTCATGGTTAGAATTACAAAATTAGTATTAGCATTGAAAGGTTGATTTTTCCAAAAAAAAATGTTTAATTAGAAATACTTTAGAGTTAGGATCTACATTTATGGCACCTTGCTTCTTCTCCCTCATGGATGAATTATATAAATCATGATTTATCACAAGGAAAGGAGTCAAATTTTTCGAGTTCAAAAAAGAAGAAGTAATGGTAGTATAATTTTGGTTTTTTAATAGTCTTTATTTTGTGGTAGATCTCTCTTAAGTAATGACTTGTATAATGACGATAACTAGAAAGATGATAAAGAGGAATGTAGTTTCTTTTGTGTCTCGGAAGAGGTATGTATTATCTTTGTTATATAGTTACTAATTCATGATACAAAACATTACTTAAAGGTGATCCACTATATATTAAGAATACTCTAGTTACCAACATGATATGACTCATTATTTAAAAGTGATTTGTCATATAACCTGAGATTTGGGAAAGATTGACATTATTGGAACACAATGATTCCTCTCTATGTTGCTCCTTCTCACCCCTCATATTGACATAAAGAGGTGATACTTGGTCTTGTGCATATTGGTGGGATCATTCTAACCTTCAAAAGATTGGGTTATTGGTGGAGGTTGCTTTAGTGCTTTTTCTTCATCATAGTGATCACATAGTCACATCTTAGTCACTTTCACTTTGTGTTGCATGGTTATATCATGAGTATCCTCAAATGTGGTGACGTACTTTTCTGGTTTCATTCATGTTCCATGTCGTTTCCATAATTTCACCTAGGCAAGTTGTTTATTACAAGCAAATTATCATAATTGACTAAGTGAAATTCACATCACACTTACATTTTCATCGCACTTCATCATGTTGCCCAGATAATGTGAGTATCATATCACATCCTAACCTTTCGCCTAAATAAATTCACAATAATAATTATATTTCACTTCACTCCATCCCTTAGAAGGCACATGGTACATTTTTGTAACACCTTGTTTTCCCTAGTCTATAATTATGACTAAATTACAGACTGGACTAGATAAATAATGTAAATGTATTCTTGTTTAATGAAAATTTTTACCTAACCATTCAATGAAAGAGGGAGCTCTAGTACTTGCTATGATACCACGAGTGGAAAACTTGTGAGGGGTTTGGGGATTGCTTTACCTACCCAAAGAATAACCCTCACCCAAGAGTTGTGATTGCCTATTTGCCAAAACAATTCATATTCGAAGTTATTTCCCCCTTTTCTCCTTTTTCCAAAACCAGTGAATGAAAATAGGCATGGTAGTTGAGAAACCAACTACCTGCCTTAATAGAGGTATGGAGGAACGGTTGGGATAGATGAACACTGTTAGCCATGGGCATAATAGATTACCCACCTCGTTTTTTGGGTTGACCCACGAGTGCCTCTGACATAAGCAAGGGGAGAACAATGAACATAGGAAGGCGGGAAGAGAGGAGACAATGGGAAGAGAAATTGACCCTCTGTAATCAAGTGAGAATAAAAAATTCTAGCAAAAAAATCCTTGAACTTTGTTATCATAGGATTTGTAGTTGTGCAAATCCCAACACAAGATCCCCAAATCTTTCGTAACAACAAAAGATCCTACCACTGTCACCTTAGTAAGAACTTCCCACGTTTTACTAGTGGAGGAAGTCCACCATAGGGGAGGCTTCCCTGATGACCTTAAGGGATCAAAGTAGCGAGTAAAGTAGTCAAGCCTACTTCCCCCTCTATTGATCACCTAAAGAAAGGTCTAGGTCAAGGAAAAATTAAAGGTAAGAAGATGTTTGTGTACCTTTCCAGAACAAGAACAATTTATCGCATATATGTGATAATTTCCAAGTACAAACATGCAATTAATACCTCATGACACTAGACAATGAAAATTTGCTATGAATGGTACAAATTTGCAGCAATACACCAGTCTTATGATAACAATATAAATTTGTAACAACAACAATAAAAAAAGCTTAGAATTTCAACAATTGACCAAGAAAATTAAGCATGCATCACATAGTACATTATCCAATTGCTTAGGAGAAATTTTGAGCAAGTTAAACCACCTTTGCAAGAGAGTATGCAACAAATAAAGGTGTATTAAGATGGTTGTAGCAAACTTTTGCAACAAAAACAAGTTTACTAGAGAGTTAGTGAGTGTTAGTGTTAGCAAAATTAGTAGAAAGCTTGAGAGAATAGAAAGACATTGTTTGTTGATCAATTTCACAAATGGAGAAATGTAAGATGAGTGCCTTTGAGGACTATGGAGCCTTTATAACAACAATACACAATAATGCTTGAAGATTGAGATGGAGTAGATTAAGAGGTATGGATTAAACTCTAAGGTGCTAGCACATTATGGCCTTAGGGTTTAATCCTTAAAGAGAAGAATTTCTAGAGTGCAAGCACTTTTGGGCTCTAGCAACCTTTTCTCCCTTCTTAATACTATAATTGAGTTAAGAAATCAAGTGTCTAGGGATAAAATACTAAATTGATATCACTTTAGGGCTTTAGGATACTAACCCTAGCAAGGAGATTTCACCAATTTTGAACAAAAATAACCTTGTAAGAGGAGGAAGCAATTATGCTCTTCTCTTACGGTTTCACCAAGAAAGATGTCTAGCATGAAAAAGAGAAATTACCATGAAGCATTGATAACAGACATAAAATTGCAGAGATTTCACTTACTTCACCAAGATAGCATGAGATAAAACCCTAATTTCATAAACCATCCAATAATTACTGAAATCATCCACAAATTGATCTTCCAAGCAAGTCGCATAAGTGTAGAAGAGAGAGAACCAAGTAGGGAGAAAATTCCAGACGTGTTCTCACAAATGGTGAGTAATGAAATGATGAAAAATGAAAATGAGATGGTCCTTTATTTAAATGAGGCCATCTAAACCAAGTTGTCCACTTAAAAATGTCAACAAAAAATTAGAAGAGGGTCGAACCCCTTCATTTGCATTTACAATTTACAAAAATGAAAATTAGATAAAGTAAAACCCTCAAAAGGGTGGCGTCATGCCCTAGGAGGGTGACGTGGGGATAGAGAATGTGACGTCTAGCCTCAATGAGTGGAACATTGGGCCTCCAAAGGCCATGTGTCATGATCCTTTATGTAAATGTCCCATGCCATGAGCCTCCACCTATCAAAACACCTATAAAATCTGTTGGCCCTTGACAAGGTTTTGAGGAACACTTGGTCATATTTGACCGTTTTTGGGACTTCGACAGCGTATCAAAGAGGGAGCGCAACGCGAAGCGGAAATCATGGAAGCTAGACCCCTTTTTAGGTTTTTGGGGATAATGTAATGGGATTGGGATGTCGGTCCATGGGTTTACCCATGTTTAGACCTATTTTGTATGTATATATAGATGTCTAGGCCATAGAGAGGAGTAGTGGATGATATATCTATGTGATGTAGGCTAAGTGCCAAGGGTTGAATCTGTGTGATCAAGGCTTTATGCATTTTGTGTAAGACTTGCAGAGCCGAGTGCAAGTCCCTATGAGAGACTGTAGAAGGCTTTATGTTGTAGTGCAAGGAATAAGGATCTAGCAAGCTGCGCAGATCTTCAGTCCTATGCGAAGAGGGATTCGGATGGATCTATGTTGTAACCTGAGTAACTGAAGATAATAAAGAAGAATACTTTGTGGATGTAGCCCCAGGGTGGGGGTGAACCATGGTAAATCTGTGTGTTGTGCTCTGTGCCTCGACCTGATGTGTTTGTCTCTTCCTTTGCTAAGTGCTTTCATGTGTTTAGATAGATCTATTTATGCTTTGTGCTTCTGAGATATGAATGAATGTTAGATCTGGTATGTAAGATGCTTAATGCTTGATCTTACGAATCTAATCTATCTTGTTGTGGCTAAGTGCTGAATTATCTTAGATCTAAGTACATACTGCGATGCTCTGTGCTATCTGCGAAGTACCATGAGGGTTGAATATTGATGAGTAATCTATGCTAGGTGATTGCTAAGTGTTATAATCATAGATCTGTGTCCCAACCAAGGTTGTAGACACCTGAGTCTTGCAACCACCCCTGCCTTTACCTCGGGTGAGACTTCATCAGCTTCGCAGGTGTTGCCGAAAGGGCCGGTAGTTAGGATTTTTTCGGTGCGTTGTTGTAGCATTGAACCCTGGGTCTACCCCTATGCCAACAAATGGTTCCGTTGTCGGGACCTGAAACTGTGATTGTTGGGAACATAGCAGAAGAAGATTTGTGAAAAGATTCATCCTGAAATTGTGAAAGCTCTGTGCGTGAATCTATGCCCTAGTGCGTAGTGATCCACTTGATCTGAAAAGATTTGTGTTGAAGAAGGAAGGACAGATCTGAAAGAAAGAAGTCAGATCTGCAATAAATGAGACTGATATTGAAGAAAAGAAGTAAGATTTGTAAGCTCTGTGCTCCGATAAAGGTAAGAATAGTTAAAAGTTCTTAGATTTGGAAGCTTTGTGCCCTGTAGAAGTAAAAGAAGTGAAAATTTTTGTTTCTAAAGTATGGATTTAGGTATGCTTGATAGATTTTATTCTAGCTTGAAAACTAGGGCATTATTAGATAAAAAAACGTTTGATATGAATAGATCTGATAAGAATAATGAAAGATATGTTATACCTATGCATAGAAAGAATTTTTGGACTAACCAATGGATGCAGGATCCTAGAAAGAAATTTTTGCAAGATAGCCATTATGAACCTAGAAAGCAGTACAAGAAAAGTTGGTGATCATTGAAGAGAAAGAGAGGAGTAACTCTTTGTTACAGTTGCAAAAGACTAGGACATGTTGCTAAGGAATGCCCTGGGAGAAACCCTAGTTGCCTCTGTTGTAAGGATATGGACCATGAAGTACTGGATTGCCCTAGAATGATTGCTAGACTTGAAAAGATGAATATGGAGCAAGAAAACCCTGAAGGAGATCAAGAGACTAATATTATAGAAGAACCCCAGAAATAATCTGAGATTATGTTGTTGAAAATGAAAGAAACCTTGGATGAACATAAAGATGCCAGTTTGTCAGAGATCTTCAAAGAAAAGGAGAAAATTGAAGTAAGAATAGGGAACTTCGACATTCACTGTGCTCTGGATGAGGGAACACATATGAACATTATGACAGAAAGTACTTGGGAAACCCTAGGAAGGCCTGCTATGGTTCATTCACTAGGAAAAATAGGCTTGTTTAAAGGAAAAATGGTAACCCTATGTGGTAGGATTACCCGGATAGCTATGAGTACCCATGGAGCTTCGACAGAGGAAGAATTCGAAGTTATTAAATTTATTGAGGATCATGCCCCATTTCCAGCTTTGTTAGGCAAGCTTTGGATTGAAAAAGACTAGATCTGGAAAAAATAAGAAAAGGAAGCCCTAGAACAAAAGAAACAAGAACTCGTGGAATTTATGACTAGAAAGATCGCCTACTTGATGGAAGAACAAGAGAACATATCTAAGCTATTGAACACCAGGGACTTGGATGTCAAAGCTATAAGAGCATTAGAGGAACCATGAAAGACTGACATATCTAATCCATATGATGAAGGAGTATTACCCTTGAATCTGAAGAAATAATCTCAGCATCGCGAAGTGACTATGTCGAGAGAAGATAAGAATCAGAATGAAAAAAGGATGATCAAGACGAAGCTCACTGGGAAGAAGGCTAGGAAGCTAAGTAAGAAGAGAGCCAAGACCAAAAAGCTATAGAAGACTCCATAGGAAACTTCGCAGAAGGAGAAATCACAGGAATTGAGCTTCGCCGAGATATCAGAACAATGACATACGACACTTCGTCGTGGCGAAACAATATAGTCGTTGGACCAATATACCCGTTCGACTTCCGCCCCGAACGGATAGAAAAGCATTAAAGGATCACCACCAGACCGTTGGACCATGCCATAACGGGTGGATCAACGTTCATGAAAGCTTCATACCCGTTGCAAGCAGACCGTTGATGAATTTCCTATTTAGCTCACCGTGCCGTGCCCGAAGAACACTTTTGCCAACTGAAAAACTGAAGCCCACAGAACTAGTGATTGTCTACAGTGATCATTGCAAGTAGATTGTTCATCCTAGTAAAGTATTTTTAGATCATCGTGACCCCAATTATCTTTCCCGATTGTGTATGTCCGATGAGCTCACCAAACTTGAGGAATCCGTCACAGAGGTACTTCACGATTTAATGACTAAGAGAGTCATGTCAAAAAGAAGAATGCCCACCGAAGTCCAAGCATCATCGATGGGAGGAGTGTAAGCCTCCCCGTCGACTGCTTGAGCAGGAACATCTCGAGTCGGTGCAAAAAGAAGAACTAAGCATAAGGACGACATAGACAACGCGAAGTTAGTGCCTTCCATCCTACCAGCTTACATACCCCCTATGAGCAGTGAGATTAACAGGGATAGTGTCCCTAGAGACTTTGAATACACCCTAGTCATTGCATATCTACCGAAAGGAGTATGCACCTACCGCGCAGATCAAGACAAGGTTACAGTGTTGAAGTTTTGTGACTTCAACCTGGGGGACCGTAAATCTTACAACATGCTCGCCCTGTATAAGTACTTGACGAGAACTAAGGGCAAGAATTTGAAGCTCATCCCTCAGCAATGGACGATGAACCTTGTGCAGTCTACTTTGCTCAATGTTATGAAAATACCACACTTTAGCAGACACCAGGAGGTGAATGCTTGTGTAAAATTGTTGCTAGCAAGTTACCATAGAGGATACCTATGGTTAGATTGTCACATAACTGTTGATCCGGCGCTGATCAATAGGATCATCGGGCTTAGTATGCAGGGCCCCGATCCCCATGAGTACTATCCTGGAAAGACCGCAGACCGCGCTCTTGCGTAGAAGATCAAAGAAGCCTATGGCGATGTTGAGAAAGGCGCGAGAGGCTACAGGTAGCTTCTATTGAAAGTGGAGCAGTGTGCCTCGCAGGCCAACTGATTGCAGGGAAGTTGGTATGCAATAATTGACCAACTCAAGTATCTGGATTTGTAGTTGACCTCGCAGGAAAGTGTGCAGAGGGACTAAAGATGAACTGGGCGAAGTACCTGGTGAATCAACTGGAGATTGACTGCAGAGAAGCCCAGGATCAGGGGCATGAATTCCATTTTAGCTAGCTCCTGATACTAATCGCTTTTGTTGCATGGGAGCTACCGAAAGGTGCAACCTTCCCGGACCTTGATCCCTTTGAGCCACTAGCCGCGAAGTTCAATACATTCTGGTACTCGAACGACATGAGCAAGCAATGGCAATCGAATGTCGTTTTCCATGTATACTATAACCAACTGAAAGAAGCCATAAGGAGTGAACCTCGCATAACCTCGAACACTTTACAGAGATTTCGACCTCTGATAAAGTTCAGCGCGGACCGCCACTTTATATACTTAACCCCACGTGCTGATGAGCACTAGGAACAACTTCAGTCTTATTATAAGCTGAGAGAAGAAGACCTGGAAAAGATCACCAAGGAATGGTCGGTGAACCTCTTTGTTTCAGCAGACCCCGTAGAAATGTCTGACATCGACAGCCCCAGAACTGCGCAGGATACACCTGGGCCCAGTAAGACAAATAAAGCAAAGACGACGAAGAAGACTGAAGAAATCCAGGATATTGACGGCTTCCATTGCACTAGATAAGAAGGTGATGACGAAGAAGCTATAGAAACTAAACAATAGAAATCCAAAGTACCACCACCTAGGGTCGAAGAAGACTCATTGAAGAAAAGGAAGATCTCACCTCTGAAATCTTCCTCCAGAAGGAAACCAAGAACCCCTGTAATCAAGATGCAAACTGCCCTCACATTGGATGAATTTGATTTCATTGTTGCAACGGTCAATGATGCTTCAAAGGAAATCATAGAGAAGCAGGAGGCAAAGCAGGAAAAAATGTATAGCCAAATTGAGATCGCGCTCCAAGGAGTACAACAAGCACTCCAGTCTAGCCAAGCAATCTCTACTACACCTCTGCCAGAAGGAACAACAGAAGTGGGAGATGAATCAGTTCAACTTCACAAGATTGCTGATGCAGTCGAAGTAAGTCTTCGACATGCTCAGGAAGAAAAAGCGCAGGCCACCCAGGCTCTAAAGAAAGCACAGGGGAAAATTATTGAACAACGCCAAGCCCCGCAACAAGACAAGAATGCTCTCCAAGCAAAATTTGAAGAAGACAGAGTGAAGATCCAAAAAGAGAAAGAGCAGTTTCTCGCAAAGCAGATAGGAATTGAAGAAATAGTCAACAAAACGTTTCTCTCTGTGACCGGCTTAGAGAAGAAGGCTGAAGAGCCCATAGAGCGCCAAGTGACGAAGCTGGCTGAAGTTATTCAACAACTTCAATAAAGGGTTGTGGAATTAGAGCTTTAGGCCATACCACAGACTCCGCAAGAAGTGTGCGACCAATGAGAATTGAATGCTCAGAGCATCATCGAGAGGATTAGAACACTTGTTGCAGAATGCAAGCAACTAAGTAGCAGAAGCACGTAGATATATGAAAAACTATATGAAGACCCAGAGTTGAAGAAACTGGAGTCCCAACTCCAGGAAGCAAAGCAGCACACAAATACAATACAGGCGCAGCTCAAGCTCCTGTCACCCATCGAGAGGATGAAGAGATCCCAGGAACAACACACCGCCCAACAACTCGTTCTTACCACGCAGAATAGAGTGATGGAAGTCACCCAGAAACTCTAGCCGAGCCAGGAGGCGACCTACCTACTGTTTGAAGAAATTGAAGGCCAAGGAACACTAATAGAACAAGTAGTTATTACAATCGAGCAGCAACTGGAAGGACCTATCAGTGAAGTGGTTGTTCAAGAATTCGCTGAAAAAGAAGCAGTAGCACAGAGACAAGTCGAAGCAGCTCGAGCCAAGCTCAAGACCTTTGAGACAAACTTACCTAGACCTGAGTGACTCAGGACGAGTCACATGTGA
>JASDQU010318632.1:0-13226 GCA_032191745.1 Picea mariana
CTCCCCTAGATGTGTTATGATGACTGTCACTTGCCTACTGGGGAAGCTTGGTCAAGTTAGTGACACTTCCACTTATGGGTTCTATTTGGAGTTAGGTCAATATAGTTGATGCTCCAAGATAGTCCAACAGAGGAAGGATAAGAGTGGAAGATGGAAGTAAGTTAGGGAGGAAGGGTGAGTAGAAATAGTTGAGAGTGTATGGAAATTTGTATTATGGTGAAATTTATTGTTTTTTCTTTTGAATAGAAAATGTATATGTATATGAATATTCATAATTATGTAACTAAGATACAATTGTCCAAATAACATTGCTAAGCAAGATAATTGTAATTAAAAGATTTCGCAAACATTTGATTGGTTTATTTTCTTTTATAAAATGAATAGTCTTGTTGAATGGATTGGATGCATATGTAAATTACTATAGAGATGATAGTTATTGATATTAGTACATGAACGAGACTTGTATGTACTAGGTACACATGCATTTCTTGCACACGTACACTAATATGTATGAGTTTCTTGGCTTACTTACTAATAATGTTGGTTATTTGTTAGGAATGTGTGAACCATGTTTCTCCTCCCTTGTATCATAAAATACTTTAACTCCGGGACGAAGTTTCCTGAAGGGTGTCTATATGTAACAACCCTAGTTAAATGATTGCTTAAAATTTATGAAGTATAATTAATTAACTAATTAACTGTCCTAATCTCTATTATATAAATAATAATTAACTATTGTTTATTGTTTAATATATGTTGATTAATTAATTAATTAATTAATTAACTCATTAGTGTTTGGGTAACGAGTTAAAGGCTTAATCAATTTTAATTTATTTATTAGAAAACTTAACGTATGAACAATAAGGCATTGAATGGATTGATAGGGTATTGAATGGAGGGATAAGGTATTGAATGGAGGGATAATGTATTAAATGGAGGGATAAGGTGGGTGGCATTAAATGAAGGAGGAGGCGGTGAATGGGAGGAGGATATGAGGGGGCAAAGGCATTCGAGAGAAGGACCTTTTGAATTTTGGGGGAAAGGGAGCATTTTGGAGAGCAGGGATTGTATTTTCTATTTGGGACATTTTCTGGTTTGGAGTTTGGGGTAGAATGTTACAGGGGTGCACCAGGTTATTGGGAGTTTTGGGCTTGTGGGCCAGGAATCCTCATAGAATCTTAGAGCTAGGGAGCTAGATAGGCTCTATTCCTAGCGGGCAAGGACGAAAGATTTGGTTTTGGGCAGAGTTTAGGCAGCAGCAAGGATAGATGGAGATAGGAGGAATAACATCAGTCAGAGGTATGTATTTTTAGGACGATTACGCTGTGTTAGGTGGTTAACATCATGCTGTTGAATTTACTTATATGCTTAATAATGAAACTGCTTTTAAATTGAAAGAAATTTTATGTTAGGTTTATGAGTTTTATTAGGCTTGGTTAATCAGGTTCCTACAACCACGACCAATTTGTAAATCGTGGACCCCTGAAAGACAAGGAAGAAATCTTGAACCTGCCAGCCCGGCACCCGCAATCGACAAAGTGGGTGATTGTGGAATAAGGTAGAAGTGTGACCATAGGTGTGAAACTGTTAGTCCACCAACTGGTGCAAAAAGGCATTTTCGGAAAGAACACTAAGCAGATGAATTAGAAAACAAAAGGGATAATAGAAAATGGAAAAAATAGAAATAGGGAGGGAAGAAAGGCCCATTGCTGGGAAGCCATCATTTTCAGGTCTAATATTATATGTCCCCACCCATTTTTTATATTTAATTTACCAGCATGGTTGGTATACCTTTTATAAGATTGTACCATAGAACCCTCTACTGTTGCATAGAACAATTCATCTTCCTATCCAAGCAACCTGTTTTTTCCAAGGCGGAATTGTTGATTATGCAATGGACATGAAGGCAAGTTAGTATGGAGACAGACATGTAAAATAAAGTAAAACATGGTTATTTACCCGCAAAAGATCCCATCATCATCTCCGACCACTCTTTTTGTTTAAATGTAGCAATGCAGCGAAAACACAATGGACATGAAGCAGGTTAGTATGCAGGAAGGCATGTAATGAACATAAGTTACCATGCAGGAAGGCACATAGCATGTACATATAATAAACTAAGTGAACACATATACATACAATAAATGAAATACAAAACAACGCAATATGAAATAATAGTACAAGCATCCACCTTTCTATATCCTTTTCAACTGATGTAGTCAACACTTTGTCGTTTTCTCCAGCTATTTTGTTTGTTTGAATGTGGGAATGCACAAAATAAAACGAACATGAATGGAAGGTGGTATGCACTGGAGAACAAGCAATATGTACATATACCAAAAGAGACGCAATGAAAAGTCTAGAAGAAAGGCAGAAACATGAGCCTTTGCACTTCTCCATCCATAGTTGTAACGTGTAATTTTCTTTGCCCTGCCCAAAATATATTACAAGCTAGAAAATATTATGAAATTGCATGGTCGTAGCTAAACGATTTATGGTTTTCCATGGAAAATTATTGAGATATAATTCCATTGATGGAAATACATGTTCTTTATCCTCTACACAGATTGTTGTGCCCATGATACAAGTTTTTGGTTTCCCGTGGCAAACTACCCAAACATTCTTCTAGACATTGAAATATAATCTTGTAGAATCTTTGTTGTACATGTCATAGCTCAAGTAAAACACAAATTGTATTGTTCACACACTAATCTGTGTAGAGGATAAATAACATGTAATGTCATATGGGCACATCTGACCATACATTGTTTATAAATGTACCATGCATATGCTTTATTCTAACAAAAAACAATGCATATTGTAATTTCACATGTAATCCTCCAACAATTTTGCATGCAACTATTTCCTTTCATGCCACCATTGAAGCACCAACAAAATATCACAACATAATAGATACGAACCTCGGTAGATAGGGAAAATAACACAATTGCATGTCAACTTCTGGGTGCAGGAGATGAACACCATAAATCTCCCCAAAAAACAATAATACTCCAAAAAAAAAAATCCAACCATTGGCGCTAGACCCAAACCCTACAAGGTCGAATCAAATAAGAGAAAACAACAGCAAGCACCAATCCAGCGAGAAAGCATGAACACGTCGAACTGCACCCCCCGGGGCCCCAAAGCATAAACCAAATCCAAACAAATAGAACCAACAACCCACGAAAAAACGAACCAACAAGAACCATCGAGCCAGTAAACAACATATGTATCTCCAATGATTATGAAATTGCAGTCGAGACACAGAAGGAATGGGCCAAGGAGGCCACCTAGGGGAACGCCCACCTAGGGCGCACACATAAATCACCTAGGCGCAACACTTCTTTAGATTTTGATGATGAATTAAATATATGTAACCCTTGGTATATAAGGTGAACTAAGACTAAAGTAAATCACTCATACCTTTTCTTTTGAAGCTATGTGTCCTGGTTGTTTTCTTTTCTAAGTTTGCATTTTACATTCACGTCAATTTCATTTTTAGGGTTTCTGAAGAATAACCAGTATGCCTTCCTTCATGGTTTCCTCCTGGTGACTCAATTTTCCATGCTTCCACCTCTGACAACAAGCTTATCTCATTATCTATCCACTCTCTCAGGGAGAAAATCATTTCCTTCGAGTTTTTTGAGGCAGAAGGGAGGGCACACCAACTGGGGTTTGTGCCCTTGCTGGTTTATTCTTTGTGGGAATGAAGTGAGTGCACCCTCTTCCATGGATGCACTGGGATTATCCCACTAATCTCCAAAGGTCACTCTGAGATCTCCAAAACCTCTTGACCACTCTCAGGTCACCCCAATCTGGATCCCCATTTGCTTGGTCACCCAAACTAATGGTGCGCCCCTATTCAGATTTGTGCCCTTGAGGATATTTTTTGGTTAGAAGTCAATCTATGGCTTGCGTGGTCACCTTCTCCTATATATTTCCTTATTGGACAGATCAATTGGTATCATAGCCTCAATATCCATGGGAAAGCTTCCGATCTTAAAGATTGAGCCAAATTGTTTTTGGGGGGCTTTCATGAAATAATCCAGAGTTTGCCCATTCCAGGGTTTCCATTTTATGCAATAGGATCCACAGATCTCATAATCCCCAAGGGCACCCACAACTCCATTTCCACAGAGAGAATCTCCATAGATCTAAAACAATACAGATCTCTCCCTCTAGGACATTTCAAGCTCCGTTGTCTCAGGGTTTTGAGTCCTCTGTTCTCAAAACATAGTCCTCTGTTCAACATTGCAACCTAGGGGAACCTTTTCTCTTTAGTTGGCCTCACAATGAATCCATGCAAATATCCTTTAGCGTGCGAATCAGATTCCAACACATCAAATCCCATCCAAGATCTTTCCTCCATCCTCAATGAGTTGCTCAAAATGCAACAACAAAACAATCTAGATCCATTATGGTTGGACACTCAAATCCAACTATCCAAGTTTGTTGGGAAAATGAATGGTGAAATGGTTTATTCTTGGATCCGTAGCCTATCCACCTATTTCAATACATGTCCAGGCCTTACAGAGGAAAGAAAACTCCAGATTGTCTCCTTACAATTAGAAGGACTGGAACAAACTTAGTGGGATACAGAGAAAGAGAAGACCACATTTGTGATAGAGAATGGGGATGCTCCAGAATCCTCTACTTCGCAACCCATCAAAACCTGGGCTTGAATTTCCAAAGCTTTGAGAAATCGCTTCTACCCACCTAGGTATGTGCAATCCTTATGGATCAAATGGAACCAACTTCGACAACTCCCTTCACAAGGAGTGCAAGGCTACATAGACTTCTTCTGTATGATGTGCCTCTTAGTTCATGTTCCAGATCTAGAAGAGGTAATCATATTAAAATTTGTGGCTGGTTTATTAATTCAATTTATTCGAGAAGTAGAGATGTTTGAAAATCCAACTTCAGATAAGACATTTCAGAGATCTTTGGCTATAGAAAGGAAGGTCGTTCCTAGAAGTCGTATTCCTCAGTCCTGCCCTTAAGCCGACCCCCCCACCTCTCAACCATCCATATCCCATCCCTCAACCTTCTTTCCACCTCCTTGGATTCAAAACCCCACACCCAATACAACTACAAGGAGACCCTTGTGCTCATTCCACAAAACTACTTCACAAATTGTCAAATCCTCCAAAATATAAAAACCAACAAAACTCTACTCACTGAGCTCATTTCCTCTTCCTAGGTAAAATATACTGAATAAGTTCCTCTAGACAATCCCATAGAAGTATATCCTTCATTGATTCTAATGACCCAGGAAGATTCGATCGCATCCACCCAACCCCTCTTCACCCATAACTACCAAATCAAAAATGCCTTGGCTTTACTGATTATGGACAATGGAAGCTAGAAAAATTGTGTGTCTCAAGCCCTTGTCAACTGCCTTAATCTTTTCACCACTCCACATCCACAACCCTATCAACTCAGATGGGTCCAAAAGGATGTCCCTCGCCTCCTAGTTTCCAAGCGTTGTCTGGTAACTTTTTCCATAGGCCAATTCAAATATAGTGTCCTCTGTGATGTCTCGCCCTTGGATTGTGTGGATTTGCTGCTCGGTATCCCATACCAAACCCAAAGAAATGCTATATATCTAACCAAATCCCGCCAGTACAAAATTACCAAAGAAGGACACACGTATATCTTAACTGCAACAAAACCCAAAACCCCTTCTACCAAAGAACAAATCCCACATGTACATTTAAAACAATGTGTCTCTCTTTGTTTGGTGCACCCAATAAAACCAAACAATACAATGCATCCTGTTCTTGAAACTATGACTCCCCTCTTACATGAGTTCACAGAGGTATTTTGACCTCCGGAGGGACTTCCCCCCTCCCACCACATTGACCATTCCATTCATCTCATCCCTGAGTCTGCCTTACCTAACACCCCTACTTACCGGTTGGCCCCAACAGAAATAAAGGAAATGGAAAGAAAACTGACCAACCTCATCAACTCTATCGAGATCCAACCTTCATCGTCTCCCTGTTCTTCTGCCTCCTTTGTCATCCCTAAAAGAGATACCTCAGAAATGCACCTTGTCACTAATTACCGAGACTTGAACAAAGCCACAATAAAAAACCGTTACCCCCTTCCTCAGATTAAGGAACTAATCGACACCCTCCAAGGAGCTATGTGGTTTACTAAATTGGATTTGACATCTGGCTACCATCAAGTTCGAATGAACCCAGATGATGTTTGGAAAACAATGTTCAAGACCAAATTTGGTCTTTTTAAGTGGAAAGTCATGCGTTTCGATCTCACCAATGCTCCAGCCAATTTCATGAGGCTCATCAATGACATCTTCAGAGAACATTTGGGTTGATTTGTGTTCATCTACTTAGATGACATTCTCATCTTCAGTTGGACATGGGACACTCACATGCAACATGTCCGACAAGTTCTCCAAATTCTCCAAGAACACAAGTTGCAAGGCAAAGATAAGAAATCATATTTTGGTCAGACTTTAGTTCCCTATATCGACTTTGTGGTCAACTCAAAGGGTATTCAACCAGATCCAGCTCACATCCGAGCATTGAAACAATGGCCTCTACCTTCTTCAGTTAAGGAGTTGAAAATCTTTTTGGGTACCATCAATTTCTATCATAAGTTCATTCCCTCTTTTTCAAATATTGCTCGACCTTTTCATCAGCTCTTAAATACTTCTTCTACATTCATCTGGACCAAAGAAGAAACTACTCACTTTGCTCAGCTCAAAGATGCCCTCTACTCATCCCAATTTTTACATCTACCAAACCTCTCCGAACCCTTTGATATTGATTATGACGCCTCACAATATTCTATTGGTTCCATACTTAAACAAGGAGGACACCCCATTGCTTACCACTCTAAAACCCTATCTAAGGCAAAGAAAAATTATAGTACCTATGACAGGGAATTTTATAGTCTGGTGCAAGCACTCAAACAATGGAGGCATTATTTGTTGGGTAAAGAAACCATTTCGCATACCGACCACCACCCTTTTATTTTCATCAATTCTCAATCAAAGATTTAGGAACAAATTCACCTTAAATGGGCCTCCTACATTCAACAATTTCACTTAGTCATAAGAATTTACAAGAAAGGCACTTCTAATAAAATGGTTGATTTGCTAAGTTGACCTCCCACTCTAGGTCTTTCAATTCTAGAATTACGTTGTGCTACTTATGACACATGGAAATATCAATATGCTACTGACACTGACTTTCGCGAGATTTGGGAATCTTTGCAAATCCCAACAGTGATCAATCAGACCCCCTTCCTAGAATACACTATTCAGGATGGGTGGCTATATAAGTTGAATTTTCTATGCATTCCACACTCAGAAGACCATCTCTTTCTGATCAAGGAAGTACATGCTTTGACCTATGGGGGCCACTTCGGGACCATAAAGACCACCCAACATCTTTAATGCCATTTTCATTGGCCTTCCATGTAGCCTCAAGTTGAAATATTTATAAGATCTTGTGCCTTATGCTCATAATCCAAGCCATCCAACCAAAATCATGGGTTGTATCAACCACTGCCACTTCTTTCTTGGCCTTGGGAGTCAATCTCAATGGACTTCCTAAGTGGAATTCCAACAACCCAAAAGAAACATGATGGTATGCCACTTCAGCAAAATGACACTTTTTATCCCATGCACAAAGACTACTACAACAGCGCAAATAACGAAACTCTATTTCCATCACGTCTGGCCCCATTTTGGCCTCCCAAGCAGTATAATCTCAGACAAAGATTGTTGCTTCCTCGGTACATTTTGGAAGACTATATGGGAACTATTGGGGTGCCACCTCAAGTTTTCTCTTGCATTCCATCCTCAAACGGATGGCCAAACAGAGGTTGTCAACAAAGTCTTGGTGCATGCTATATGAACTCACTTTGGGCTCAACAAACAATGGGATAATTACTTACACATTCTCTAGCATAGCTACAACAAGGGAACACATTCCTCCACAGGATTTTAACCTTTTGAACTCTGCTTGGGCTTCCAACCATCATATCCTACCAAGCTTGCACTCACTTGGGCTCCTAAAGGTAACTTCCATCAATAACAATAACAACTGTTATCTCAACAATTTGTCAAACAAATTTCACAATGCCACAGTGCAGTCACATCATCACTCAAAGAAGCCCAAGATCATGTCAAGCAGTGCCATGACAAACAAAGAATCTTCATGGTCTTTCAACCAGGGGATCAAGTCTAGTTACACTTGGATAATAATCGCTTCAAAGGCCACCATCACAAGATTTTGCCAATCAAATATGGTCTATATACAATACTCGACAAGATTGGAGAAAATGCATATAGGTTGGATTTGCCACCACAAGTGGGAATCCACAATGTCATTAATGTAAATCACTTAAAGTTGTTTGAGCGTTCCCTCCTGGAAGAACCAGTCACCATCACTCATACGGTGGACAACATTCCTGATTTCCAACTCCCATTCACCAAAGACACTATTGTGGACTCTTGAAGTCGCTATAAAAGACACCAGACTTACACTTCATATCTGGTAGCCTGCCAAAGCCAAAATCTAGCTCAAGCAAAGTGGATCACAACTGATGTATTTCACAACAAGTTTTTACATCTTCTCATGGAAGTTGGGATGCTTCCATATCTAAATAGGGAGGAATTGGGCCGAGGAGGCCACCTCGGGGAATGACCACCTGGGGTGCACAAGTCAATCACCTAGGTGCAACACTTGTTCACCTTTTGATGATGAACTAAATATATGTAAAATAAATGGTTCCCTTGGTATATAAGGTGAATCAGGACTAAAATAAAGCATTCTTACCTTTTCTTTTAAAGCTATGTGTCTTGGCTGTTTTCTTTTCTGACTTTGCATTTTACATTCACGAGAATTTCGTTTTTAGGGTTTCTGAAGAATAAGTAGTGTTCATTCCTTCATGGCTACATCCCGGTGACTCCATTTTCCATGATTCTACCTCTGATAGGAAGATTATCTCATTATCTATGCATTCTCTCAGGGAGCAAATCATTTCCTTCAAGTTTTCTTAGGCAGAAGGGAGGGCGCACCAACTGGGGTTTGCGCCCTTGTTTGTTTCTTCTTTGTGGGAATGAAGTGAGTGTGCCCTCTTCCCTGGCTGCACTGGGATTCTCCCACTAATCCCTAGATGTCACTCTGAGATATCCAAAACCTCTTGTCCACTCTCGAGTCACCCCGATCTAGATCCCCATTTTCTTGGTCACCCAAAGTAATGGTGCGCCCCTGTTCAGATTTGCACCCCTTAGGAGAGTTTTTGGTCAGAAGTCGATGTATGGCTTGTGTGGTCACCTTCTCCTGTATATTGCCTTATTGGGTAGATCAGGGAACTAGAAACATACGATGACCATGCCACTACAAATAAAATAAAAATTCTTACTTCCAAACTGCAAACATTGAACAACAAACAATGAATATAAAATGAAACTATGGTATGGAGAATTACTCCAAAACAATGAAATGCAGAAGTTCAGGTCAAATCAAGAACTAAAAAACAACAACCAACAACTGATGAACCAACGAAGAAGAAGAAATCACCGAACCAGTAAACAATGTATGTAGCTTCAACGATGACAAAATTGCATTGGAAAGGTAGAAGAAGGATGAAATATACAATGGCTATTCAATTGGCGATAAGTTGTCTTCACTATCACTCTACAAAACCGTACATGATATTTTCTCCTCATATGGCTTCTCGTTCAATTTTTTTTAAGGGCTCATAACTTTGAGGTCACGGGTTAAAATCCTGTCTCTGCTAGACTAGAAGATAAGAATTATTTTGTTCTGGAAAGGAATACTCTCTTCATTCTCATTTTATAATAGAATGAAAAGTGAGGAAAAGAAAAGAAAAGATTTCGAATAGTAAATCATCTTGATAATATTGAGTTTGAATAAGATCCATGTTTTAATTGAAATCCTTTTTAAGGTACTGATCAATGTTGTTCTATTTTGAATCAGATCTATTGAAAAAAGGATGGCAAAAAGTTTTTTCTAGGTCAGAGGCGGATTCAGAGCTGGACAGTGGTAATAATTCCCAAAAGGAAAAGATGGGGAGAAGAAAAAAAGTAGAAAGAGAGAGAAGAGAAAAATATGTTTAATATGCTTCCTACGTTATCCATAACATATGAAAGTATTAGCATAATTTGATGAAGTCATTCATAATACAATGGATATTCAACTGGTGGTGGACAACAACAGTGTACAAATTCATTGTAACAATGTATGGAAATTTTCGAGGAAATATTTACTCCGAGAAGCATATTTAGATAAACATTTAAGCCTCTCAAGTTGTCTAAGGACCTTGTGGTATGCAAACATTTAAGTGGTCAGGCCTGTTGGAGGACCTCGCATCATGTAAACATTTAAGTTATCGGGCCTATTGAGGCATATCGAAATAACTGTCAATACATTTCAATACAAATTCATGTGGCAAGGACATTATAAGTAGTGGAATTCTAAAAAATATCCGATTTCAAAACATTTCAATATGATTAGTACAAATTAAAACTTAAGGATATATTAAGCTAGCAGAAAATGCTAACACAAACATTCGAACTAATGCTAGCATTAATCCACTTTCAATCAATACATAGGAAATATATATTATTCAAAAATACTATATACGAGAAAAGGTTTTGATATGTTGCCATATAAAACATTGGCAATAACGAAGCCGACAATAAGACCTCCAATCTCTTATCCAATCAGATCAATACATATATGCTACTTTTTATTCTATAAAAATATATGCTTTTAATTCCCTAGCTCCAACAATAGGTATTATGGAAATATTTATGGTCAAAGGACAAGCTAATATGTAGTCAAATAATTATCAATCGCTATATTCCCTTTATGCCTATGGCATGGACTAATAACATATGTAAAAACCTCATAATAAATAAAAAAGAACAAAAAAACAAAAAACAATAAAAATCATAAATAAGAATCACCTGTGTCGCGTGAAGGGAAAGAGAGTAATGTGAAGGAAAGGGCCTAGGGACCTAGCCCCCAACGTCCACCCACATCATCTACCTACATCGACTTAAATCAATGCATGAACCCCCACATTCATTTCCCTACGTGCCAGTGTCCTCACCTTGCATTGTCCTCATTCACATTTCCTTGTGATGTGTCTCTATAATCCTCCACATTTAAAGTTCATTATGGTGTCCCACAACACTATCCTAACTCATCCATGGTGGTACTCTCCTTGGTTTTTCTATGGCATCTTCTCTCCTCGCCGATTTACTTATTTTTCTTTTCTGACTCTCTTGTTGTTGCACCCCCACTCAACCTTTGGTTTTCTCTTTGTTGCCCTCTACACCACCCTCCCTATTGCTTCCATTTTACATCTGGTGTCTGCTCCTTCTTCCTTATTCCTCTAATGCTTCATGGTTCTCAACATAAAGAATCTCTAAGCCATAGAGGTGACTCCATATCCCGTCAAACCCAAGTTTCTTCTACGTAGGCTTTCAAATTTTATATTAAACTTCACCATAGGTTCAATCCGAATTGGATATCTCTCAAGTAGTTGCTCGAGAGCTGAAAAACTTCATTGACAATCAGGTGGAAAATGAGAACATAGGTTAATGATGGGTCTCTGATCCTAGTTCCTACCAAGCCAGGGCCACCCTCTAATAAAAAATGATGGACATTTACTGGATCCATAGGAAACTCATTGGTAAATTTGTTGTGGAAAGGAACGAATCCCATCAAGAATTTTTCTTGCAGTTGGATGGTGTTCAAAGACAATTGTAGTAAATGGACCAAAAGATCGATGGGATTGCTAGAAGAGAAGAATTAATGGTAGGAGTCAACAAGGAGAATCCCCAACAACAGGAACCTCCTCTGGTGGAGTTCTCTGGTCCACCCAACTGATTTCTCATGATACCTTTACTAGCTTTTTGGTTTTTTAGTTACATATGTTTGGAGACTTTTTCCCCACCTCTCATTAGCTATCATGATAACTCTAGATATCAACTAGTTATCTATAGCTCACTATCTTTATTTCCAGTCAATGTAATTTACTATTTTTTTTGCTTTTAATAGTCAACAGAAAAGAGAAACTGCTCCCATGTTGTTGGACTAGTTTTCCTAGTGGAAGACCAACAACACATTTTTTTAAATTCCTTTGTTTTTAGTAATAGAATGATACATTGATAGCTTACAAAAAAAATACCCATAAATAATAATAGATAGATTGGAAAACGATGCTTATTTTACATTTAACTCTCTAATTACTTGATCACGTGCTTCCATAATCAAGAAATGGATCATGTACAATTCTATTTTACTGTACATGTGCATTGATTTCAATATATTATTTTTGTTTACTGTACATGTGCATTGATTTCAATATATTATTTTTGTTTCATTTCATTGTTCATGTATTGGTTTAGTGTTTGTTGCAAATTGATTTCAATCTATTACATTCATTTCATTGTTTGTGCATTAGTTTTGGTGTCTCTTGCATTTGATTTCAGCAATATAATAACCCAAAATGATAAGGTGTTATCATTTCAATGCAAATATTACTCTAAAAAGTGATTTAATGTATTAATTGAAGAAACAAGAAACAAAAAATGGATTCAAGTAAAATCGATTGAACAATAACACTTATAAAGTGAAATCTATTGAACAATAAAACACTCGAAACCAATTTCAAAATACATATTATGACATTGCTAAAAAGATTCGCATTGATAGCTTAAAGCCCATCCCTTTTTGATTGGGTGTGACCCATGTTACACATTAAAACCATTATAGTATTAAAATATATAAAATGTTCACATATGTAGAATATATTAAAACAAAAAGATAGCAAAAGAATTAAACAAAATTATGAAAAACATAAGAGATTGGAGAAAGAAAGTATTCATAATGCAAAGCGAGAAAGAGAAGGAACCATGATTTAAATGTTTAAATGGGTTTTAAAATCAACATATTTTGTAATATGATTAATATGAAATATTGAAGCTAGAAATTTTTTGGATAAATGAGAAATGTGTGGATAAAAGAAATGATGACCACTTAAAGTTTAGATATCGATAGTTTTGAAGTGATCTTGTTCATAGTTCTCTATATTATAATTGATACTTGGTAAGTTTCAAATAATTAAATTCATCTCAAACATATATATATATATATATATATATAATAATAATAATAATAATAATAATTTCTAAAATTTAAACATGGTTATCC
>JASDQU010318636.1:1010-13344 GCA_032191745.1 Picea mariana
CTGTGAGGGGATGTATGGAGGACAGATATTCACTTCGTTGGATATCTATTGGATCAGGGAGCACAGTTGTCAGAGGATCAGACACTCTGAAAGGATCCACTCTAGAGATTTGCATTTGTGAAGATTTGTGAACTCCCAAAGTGTGGAGGTTCGAAGTCCACCAGGACCTTCCATCAAGGCGGGACGTGTGGCGAGAGATTAGACACTTAGAAGAAATCACTTCGAAAGAAGAAGGAAGTGTTGAATGATAATTCTCGAAGGCCAGAGAGCCATAATTTATTCGAGCCATATGTTTTCTAAGGACAAGTGTCCACATGTCTTCCACTTCAAAATATAGCCACAATGGAGGGAGCGGAAGTTGAGAATTGAAACTTCTGAAGGTCGATCTTATGGAGAAGATAGTAGCCATAGATATAAGGGAGATAGGTGGTAGCAGATCTGAGAGTTTGAGGTTTTTTACTTTGAAAGATTTTTGAGGAAGTAGGAGTTGAGAGTTGAAACTCCCGAACATCGAAAGGCAAAATCAATCAAGACCGTTGATTGAAAGGGACACGTGTTGATAGCTTGTGGAGATCCACGATAGCTTACTCTGGGGAGAAGGAAATAAAAGGCATCAGCTCTAATCTGTTTGATCACGAAGCACCACCGAGGTCAGAAGATCGACGGTCGAGCTAGATTATGGGGCCAGAACATGCTCAAACTTTAAAATTCGTAGAGCAGGCCACAATCGAAACCACAATATTAGCAAAGGGATACGTGGAGATTTGTAGTGAATTGCGGGGAAAAAAGTAGGTTGGTATCAAACCACCCTTGGCCATGCCTGAAATCACATACTTACGTGAGGTCATAGTCCAGGGCCATATGAAGGAAGTGGCTAGTGAAAACATGAGCCAGTACCCGCAAATTGAAAAGTTCCAAGAGCGCTAGGGAAAGGGATCGCGGGTTCCATAGAACCTGTGCCTAATGAAATAGGGGTCTGGTGTAAAAGAATTTGGGGTTAAAACAGGAGCTTGAAGAGTTGATCTGAATCAGAATGTTGAAATATCTTAGAATGGGAGGTTGCATAACCCTTAGGAGGGGAGGGGGGACGTATCAACAAGCAACCCAAAATTAGCAAGTAATGTCAGTAAAATGCGAAAATGTAAATATACAACGATACGAAAAAGATACCCAGACCACTAGTGGTCCCCCCAGACAGTCTTGGCACTACTCCAATGTAAAACGTAGTCACATACTTATCATAACATTAACATTAATCATCAAAATAGAGTTTTAGAGAGAAACCTAGATAATGACCTTATGTGTAAAATCATGTCTTGTTTGTCCTGAAAGACTCCGGTATTTATAGAATTTACAATGTAGATGAGAGGTCGACCACTGAAAGGGGAGACATTCTCTCTAAAATAGAAATTCATTGAAACCTATCAACAAAAAACATCTCTCCAACAACTCTGTGCACTCAAAATAAAATTCGACTCAACGACTCAAATTTGAATGTGTTGATTTCTATATCTAGAGGGCTTAAGCATGAACAAAACCCATGTGTTGGATTCACCAAAGAGAGCCCGCCAATATGCCAATCGCCAAATGCACTGCGCTCTGAGGGCCAGATGGAGGGTCAGATGGAGGGACAGATTGAGGGATGGATGAAGGGCTGGATGGAGGGTCAGATCATGTTTTTTACCTGTTTCAAGAAAACAAAAGATATTAATCGATTGCACTTACTCAATTAAAATAAATCATCATAAAAATCATCACCAATGATGATTATACATACCTTATCTTTTCCCATGAAAAATCGATGTATAAAACCTGATAAAATCTTCAAAAAGAGCTAATAAAGGCATAGACCATATGACTTCCATGTGCAAAAAGGGATTTGGGTATTGAAAAAATAGACAAAATAGAAATTGATCATTTCCCCCATGCCTAAGAGTTTGCAGGTCCCTCTGCAACAAAAATGGGTTTCCAAAGATAGCTATACTTGTGAAGGAGGGGGTATATTAGTTTTAGAGGCATCTCCCTCATGTCCTGGAGACTTTGGCTTCAAAAGTTTTGGATGATTCAACTGCATCCTTAGATTGTGATTGGTGGTGGTCATTTGGTCGACTAATAGATGAAGAGAATTTACCTTTTCTTGAAGGACAACATTATCATGATGCAAATGACGATCCACAATTTCTCCTTCTTCCAAACGTTGGAGAAGCTAAGCATTCTTGTTTTTCAATTTCTGAAGAGAGGACGGCTTAGGATCCTTAGTATATGTAGAAGGTATGTCATATTTATAAGAAGGTGTACCGAGAAGAGGGGGTAACAATGTCTTTTTGAGGAATACTAAGTGTGATAAGTTCATATTTGATCTCTTGATCAGGTTTAGACTCCTCGACAGAATCTTCTTTAAGTTTTTTGTGGGGTATTTTTGGCACACGGGCAGACCTAGGGTTCAACACTTCAACAAATCACCAACAAAACCCTAACTACCAGCCCTTTTGGCAACACCTGGGAATCAGGTGATGCCTTACCCGAGTTAGAGGAAGGGGGGTTACAGGACTCAGGTGTCTGTAACCAAGTTGGGACACAAATCTATGGTTACAATTAATTTACAGAGTACTTAAGAACAACAAGTATTATTTTATCAACTTTACTCACATTGCAGAACAAACCTTAAGGATAGACTGGTGCAATAACAATGATCATAAGTTAGATCTAGCACATTCACCATAAATAAAGTACTAAGAATTCATAGATCTATCTATCATACATAATAATCAATTCACTAAGAAGATCCACAACATAAACATCATAGCACAAAGCAAACCATCAACACATGATATACATGGTTCACTCGTAGCGTGGGGCTACGTCCACCAACTGCTTCTTCTTCTTTATTAGGCTTCAATATCTTACATCCTTCCACTCCTGTGCACAAAGCCACAGAGCCAAGCTTCGCATCGGACAAGTGATCTGAACAGTAAGCACCAGATCCACCTTCCCAAAATCAAGTCAAGGCACATATCCAACTCTTCCACTAAGCACAGAGCCTTACATACACAGCCTGTTGCGCTAAGCAACCAAAAAACTACTTGCACTTAGCCTTGCAAGCTATCGACTTACTACTTCCCTACCTCTACCTTACAATCTTTACTTATTTATACTTTTATAGTTTCTTACAAAAAGGCCTAATCATGGGTAAACCCATGGGCCGACATCCCATAACCCATTACATAAACCCTAATGAACCCCTTGCTAGGTGTTACCCATGATTTTCGTCGTCATGATGATGTATTGATGATGGTGTACTCAGGCTCCTCATAATAACTTTCTCTTGAGAAAAGTTACTTTCATCTCTTCCCAGAAAACTCATTTTTGAAGAAGGTTCGCAGGCTGCTAATATATTTGGATGTGAGAATGCCTGATTCTCGCAGGCTACCTTAAGCCAGGGTGCAAACTTCTCGCATTGTGTTGAATATCTAGGGTGTGAACTCTTCCTAAAGCATGTAAAAATATGAATTCTCGATGTTTCTAGAAGGGAATCTTCTAGAAGGATGGGTTGGCATTCGAATGGTTATCCTTGTACTAGATTCCCTGATATTGTGGGATCATTCTTATCCAAGTAACTATTTCATTCTCTCCTATATATTGAGGTAATTCTCATGGAAAATGTTAAGAAAGATTCATTGGAGAATTGGTGAAAGAATTGTGTGAAGGACTCAGCTTGAACAGTAGATTGGAGACTCTAGCAAGTCTATCAAGAGGTTTTGATCTTCTTCATACAAGGATTGAGCAAGTGTGTGTGTTGGAGCCAAGAGCCATCGAAAGGAAGCTTGTGACATCAAGGCGATCGGGTTGTAATCTTTACTTTTAATCAATATGATATAGTGGCATGTTCCTTTCCCATAAAGTTATTCTCACTTTATTGTGTAATTCCTTGATCATACACATAAGTTGACTGTTGAATATATTTTTCTATCTTCACTTTGGTTGGTTTGTGTTGTCTTGGTCTTGGCCTCACGAGAGCATCGGAACGAAGCTAGAGCAACAAAGACCCTAGGAAGCGATATTAAGGTATGTTACTTGTTCCTTCTTACTAGTTTATTCAATGGTCAAAACTTAGGGAAAGAGACATGTCCTGTCCTATTTTGTTCTAGATCCAGGTGTATCTAGGGATATCTGTTAGTGTCCACACCTACTGATTAGTCCGATAAAAAAATTGGTGACTCCGCTGGGGAGCATCCCATTTTCTTTGTGGATTTTAGTGTTTTTCCTTGGCCATTTTATCTTGTTTCATTTTTTTTCCTTTCCTATCAATCTCTGAGTCTTCAAGATATCCTGATAGACCCTATGGGTCTAGAGGCCTTTTCAAATTTTTTTTCATTTTCCAAAAAATTGACTAGTTTCATAGGTTCTCGCACTACACTTCACTATAGCTTGAGAGAATCTATAGAGTTCACATCCTGCCTTTAGGTTCAGTGCAAGGTTCTCACACTCTGCTGAAGGGCCACCTGCGAGAATCACTAATTCTCACACTGTGTAACACTCTCAGCCTGTGAACCCATTTTTTCAAACTTTTGGATTTGAGTTTTGGCATCTTCAACTACCCAGATCAGTCTAGGTGCCTCATAAGAGTTTCTTGGACCATTGATTGATGTCTTTCTTGTCTTCGTTTGCGTGTATGAACAGTCTTAGGATTTCAAGGCTTTTCTTGTCACTTTTGTCTTGACTTTCGTTTCTTAACTTTTCTTGGCAAAACCATACTCTCTGATTTCGAGATTTGAGTGTGTTTGATTAGTTAAGGACTGATGATCAGTTGAAAGTTAAGTTTTCTTGGTCTTTATCCTTTGCTTATTGTTTGAAAGATCACTTTTCTTATGAAATTGAATGGACTATCTTGGTTTTATTTTTATTTTTGTTTTCATTGAAAGAGTGATTTGGGTTTTTTATCATTGATTGTTCATTGGTTTTTTATTTTCTGTACTCTCACTATCCTAGTGTGAGTCCTTTTTGAAAAGTGAATACAAGTTTTTCTTTCAAAAAATCTTTTTCGTCTTCGAAAACATTGAAAATCAATTGTTGAAATTATTGAAAAAGACACAATAGATAATTGTTATTGATGCGTGATTTGTTGCATTTGCATTTTAAAGGAAATTGTATTGTAGTTCAAGGTTGATCTGGAAAACTTTCTCTCTCCCTCCCATACATAGGATTCATTGAACGAAAATCGATATATTTTTCATTCTCATCCATGCATTGTTGGGTCAGAGTCATACAACATAAGTTTCATCTCCATGGCCTTTGAGTAAACAACAGCTCTTAATAACATTGCGCAATTGTAAAATTTATCTAGTAACTCTTTTCTAGGGCTCTCTTACACCAACATTTAGCTAGGCTAGCGCTTTGGAGTAGGAAGAGAGATGCACTCTCCAAAAGCACAAAACACACAATAACATCTTGTGTTAGGGAGTGTTAAATTCCATTTGCAACATCTTGTCCTGGGAAGCCCTTCTCACACAAGGGNATTGCACGTATTACGAGGATCACTCGGAGGTATACCCACAATGATGAGTGGAAGCCTTTTGAGTTGATTTCAGGCTAGATACCATGCCCTTGCGTGTGGACCAGGATTTATTATTGTTGGTGGTGACCTTAGTGGAATATCTTTCTAGGTTCTTACATGAGGTGACTGTGGAGGGAAAAAGTCTTAACGATACCTGGAATTGACATTGACCAAACTCACTCGGGCTCCTTCGAGGGTATACCCACGATTATGTGTGGGAGCTTGCACCAGGGTGTAAGTCCGTTAAGCAGGTCATCATCATAAATTTTCCACCCTATCCCAGCCCCTTCTTGTCTCGTTGTTGTGACATTGGATTTCATCACTAACTAGTGGCTTCAAAATTAGAAGGTCTTGTTTGCTTGGTGTTGCTTCCTAGATTTTGTTTACTAGAGCGTGTTGTTTGTTTCTTGAAGTTGACCATAGGATTTTCTTCGCGAAGTTTGTCACTCGTTTACAATAGCTCCTCCACATTGTTCACATAGAATGTAGGGTTTATCTCTAGAGCATATGGAAGGTTCTCAACCCTTGCCTACAAGCACACCTGTACGCTCTCCTCGGCAAAGTGAAGTCTTAGTCATCACCACACCATAAGCAGAATGCACTGACTCTCTAGAACATTTTCAAATTACAAATACTCGATAGGACTTTCAAATTCAGCCCGATTCTGAGAGATTTTTTATGCGAGCAAACTCTTCCAGAGACTTAATTGTTGTGTATTACAGATCTTCTTCTGGACCTGGGGATCAAGATCCTTTTTGGTCTACGAGCGTTTTTCGAAGGGACCTTTTTGGTCCAGGTTCATCTGTGATTTCCGAAATCTCTAGTACAGAGACAGTACCATTGACAACCACTTATCATTTTACAGTCCCTGCCAAAATGGCCCATCTCACAGCTACTACGAGTGTTCCAACCGGGTTTACTGTGGTTATTCTTGCTCCTATCAACACACCGCGAATGCCCAATGTCATTCTGGCACTACCACCTGGATACCGTGTGTTGAATGCTTCCATTCCTATTCCTGCGCAAACTCCATCCGGCTCTCCTAGTGGTCCTTCTTCTTCTGGGCACTTTCTTCTCGGTTTTGTTCCAACACTCCCTCAATTTCCTTTTGGAGGACCTTCTTCATCTTCTTCTGGCAATCCTAATCCTAGTGGCACTATTCTGTCATTCACTCCAAATTACTAGTTTCCATTTGGTGGACAATTTCATCAAGGTAGTATAACTCAACCCCCTTTCAGTTGGCAAATTCAAATTGGAATATTGCCCCCAATTGGCACACCACCTTCAATGGGAGGACTGACCCCACCTTATGGGAAAAACATACCTCCGTCCTTGGCCCAGTATTGGAATCAGTTGATACAAAATCCTCCTCAAACGTTCGGGGGGCAGTAGTTCCCTGTTGTGTCCGTAACACCCCCTAGTATGGGCCAACCATATCCAGGTTCGTTTAATCCCCTGTTCTTGGGTATAATCCTATGAGTTACTATCCTCTCCAACCACCACCGAATATGCCTAAGTCTTCACATTATATGCAGACTGCTTATGGTCATACTGGTTTGCCGATAGGGCTTCCTCTCCAAAGCCACTAGTACCCGCAGGTGAATCGACAGTTACCCTTTCTCGCCACTTTGGATCTTCCAGATTTGTCAAGGATTTTAAATGATCCTATTCGTCACTCTCCCTAATGACCTGTTATACTAGCCAAGCTTCCATCGGACATTCCTAAATTCAATGACAAAGCGGGAGAGGACCCAAACAATCACGTTATGACTTTTCACCTATGGTGCTCATCCAACTCATTGATGGATGACTCTATTTATTTACGTCTTTTTCAATGAACCCTCATAGGTTATGCTGCGAAGTGGTATATCGAATTGCCATGAGGTTTCTTCTCTAACTTCAACACCCTAGCTATGGATTTCCTTACACATTACCAGTTACTGATCCGTTATGACACGGGGACTGAGATTTTGACTTCCTTCAAACAGAACAAAGGCACTCATATATCTGATCACATCCATGAGTGGCGAAGGAGACGAAGTCTCATTAAACTTGAGCTCCCCGATCAGTTGCTGGCAGAGTGGTTCAAAAAATCATTTGTGAACGACATCGGTAAGGACATTGCCATGGGTGGCATATTCATGGAAGAGCAGGCTATAAGTCGTGATGAATATCTTTACCTCGTTTACTCACAAACGGGAACCCTTTATGATATACTCCCTGACTTACCTCGTCCTAATAATTCCAGCACTTCAACTACTCCAGCTACTTCGCATGCAGCTGATGGTGTGATTGGCTCTACCCAGGCCCAACCACATTCCACCTCAAGCACCAACCCTAAATCTACTTCTTCTAATGTTCAAAATGCTCCGTCTCTTGCCCCTCCCACCGGCAAGACTTTTGAGGTAAATGCAGTCCAATCTACCCCAGTCAGTAAAAAAAAATCAAAAAAGGGGAAAGGTAAGAATAAGGAGGGAAAAAATAATTCTCCAGCAGAGAAAACCAAAACTACCCCTATTGACGATCGGGATAAGTGCAAACCACGATACCCTTGCCTTATCTATGGTGATGATCACTACACGAAGGATTGTCCATGACGTGCCGAGGTCACTAAGTTCCTTCAAGGAGCTCCAAAACCACCTGCACTGGCTGTCTTGTCCCAACCCTTCACATCTTTACAACAGGATCAGTTGGTCATCCATGACCAACCCTCATCTTCTACCACCTCCTATGTTTTGATGTGTACTGGCGATTCTAAGCAGAACAACATTGCACTCACTACTCGAGCCAAAGATTATTCTCCCTCTAAGGAAAAGGTTGATGATTTACCCCCTTCCTTGGTACAACCCTCTCCCATGACTCCACCTACCAACGGTCCTCTTCATCTTGAATGAACGAGCCTCAACATAGTTCTGCGACCCCCCCCAAAGGGCATCGTTCAGAAATCAGCTTTCAATCGTCATGCTCGTGCGGCCCAGAACTACAACATTGTTGAAGATCTGGCCCAAACACCTTCTGTGATGTCAGCCCTTGAAGTCCTTCAAAGTTGTCCTACACAACGGATGCCACTGTTGAAATCTATCGGTGGAATTGATCCACCAGATATGAATTTAATAATATTTGACTTGGAAGACCACATTCCAAGGTTACCCCCTCAACTTGCGTTCCAGATCCAAGTGGTTTTCTTTGAAAAAAACATTTGTCGAATCGTTATCGACGAGGGTGCCTCGACATGTGTTATGTCTCTTGCTTGCTAGAAAGCCATTGGATCTCCTCTTTTGAATGAATCCCAGAACACTCTTAAATCCTTCAATGACTCTGGTTAATCCCTACGGTGTTCTTCCTTCGTTACCCATCACGTTAGAAGGAAAAACAGTCCAAGTCGAAGTGGAAGTCTTTGACACTCCCCTTGATTATAATCTTCTGCTTGGCCGCAACTAGATCGATTCCATGCGCGTGGTTGTGTCGACCCTATTCATTGTGGTACATTTCCCACATAAAGGTAAGGTTGTCACCGTCGATCAACTAGCCTTCTTCAATTTCGATACCCGTACTGGCAACGTACCGTTTATTGCTAAAACCCTGCTGGGTTATGAGAGCGTCGGTGTAGGCCTTCTCAAGGACCCTTCATTAATGGGTACTTTCCCCATTCCTCCGCCCGATGTTCCATGCTCATTTGTTGCTTCCATAAATATGATCTCCACTTTACCTCATGAACTTCCTGCGTTTCACGACCCCTAGATAGTACCTGACCCCGGAGATCATCTTCGTTACGACAGCAGAATGTCTTTAAGTCCAGTTGAATCCGCCTATCAGGCCATTCAATTGGCAACACCTTCTACCCCCTCTCTTGATGAGTTGTCTCCTGATCCTTTTCATGTTATTTTTCCCATTGACGAGATGATCATGTCTATCATGGAGGACACCCCTTGGGATGATGGGCATCATCGTTCCATCCTCTTTCTGTAACAACATACTCTTGTGAACTACCAATGGATTTCGACCCTGTCGACCGTTTTCGTCATCTCGACCGTTCCCGAGTCTTCACACGATGTTTTTTTCGAAGGGAACTTAAGCAATATCTCACCCACTATTCCCATTGACATATCCATCAAACCTGGGATTGTCAAAAATTTCCATATTGGAGCTTCATGTTCTTCTGACGAAATCGTCACCTACACCTCCTTATTCAAAGAATTTCGTGACATATTCGCGTGGAGTTACAAAGAAATGTCGGGTATCGACCCTGAGATTGTGATACATGAGATTAAGACATATCCTGACGCTAAACCCATCCGGCAATGCCTTCATCTAGTTCACCCACGTAAAGCGGCTGCTATAAAGCTCAAATTCGAGAAACTTCTTAAATCCGACTTTATTTATCCGATGGCTCTCACAAACTTGGTTTCCAATCTTTTCTTGATTGACAAGAAACAAGGTACAATTCATGTATGCATTGGTTATAGGGATATAAACAAATCTTGTCTGAAGGAAAACTTTCCTACCCCCTTCGTCGATCAGATTGTCGATGACTGCGCCGGAAGCAAAATCTTCTCTCTCATGGATGGTTTCTCCGGATATAATCAAATCAACATTATTCCCAAGGATCAACATAAGAATGCTTTTATTTGTCATTGGGGTACTTTTTCCTATCAGAAACTTCCTTTTGGTCTCAAGAACGCTGGCACGACTTTTCAATGCGTTATGTATTATGCTTTCCATGATATCAAGTACATCATTCAACCATATTTGGACGATTTACTCGCTCATTCCATGCGTCGAGTCGATCACCCAACCCACCTTCGAGCCATTTTCGTTCGCTGTCGGTTCTACCGTATACGTTTGAATCCTCATAAGTGCGTTTTCTGTGTGGAATTTGGCTGTCTTCTAGGTTTTATTGTTTCACATCAAGGGATCCGGGTGGATCCTTTAAAGGTTGAGGTGATCCTTAATCTCCCTCCTCCTTCTACACTTCGCCAGTTGCAAAGTTTGCAGGGGAAAGCCAACTTCCTTTGTCATTTTATCCCAAATTACGCCGAGATAACTCGTGGATTTACGTGGCTATTAAAGAAGGATTCAGAGTTTGTCTGGGATACCATTGCCAGCAATGCTTTTGAAGCTTTGAAATTGTCCCTAACAAGTGCTCCTCTTCTCTTTCCCCCCAATTAAAGTCATGATTATTTCCTTTATCTTGTTTCCTCGGAGTACACTATTGGTATGGTCCTCGTCCAAGAGGATGATGCTAACGATGAACATGTTATCTACTACTTGAGTCGAAGTCTGACACCTACTGAAATCAAGTATTTACATGTCGAAAAACTGGACTTGGTTGTCGTTCAAGCTATCCAGCGCTTCCGGCACTATGTCCTCTCACGAAAGACTACGATGATTTCTCATTGCAACCCTATGCAACACATTCTGACACGTAAATTGCTAGGGGGAAAATACTCCAAATGGATTGTGATACTCAAGGAGTTTGACTTGGAATTCGAACGCGCCAAGTCCAAGAAGTCCTTAGTTTTTGCTGAGTTGATATGCGAGTTTCCCCATTCTGCAATAGAAAATGTAGTAGCTAATTCATTACCCGATGAATCTCTTTTTCTTATTAGCACTAATGATATTTGGTATGGGGATATCATTATATATCTCCAAACCCAGACTCTCCGGCCAACTTTGTCTAGTATTGCCCGACGTCGCATACGCTATCAAGTTCGTCAATACATTATCCTCGGGGATACTCTTTATCACCGAGGGATTGATTATGTCTTTCGACGTTGTCTAACATTCGACAAAGCTGAGAAAGCTCTGAATGACTACCATTTTGGAGCATGTGGTGTTCATATGTATGGGTATGCTACTGCCCAGAAGATCTTATGAGCAGGGTATTTTTGGCCTTCTTTATTTAATGTCTGCATAACCGCCATTCAGAAATGTCATGCTTGCCAGACCTATAATTAGAAGATACGGTCCCATCCCGCTCCTCTTCACCCTGTGGTCTTAGATGGTCCCTTTGTGAAATGGGGAATCGATTTCATGACATGTCACCCTCACTCGACCGAGGGGGCATGGTTACATTATTGTAGCCATTGATTACTTTACGAAATGGGTCGAGGCGATGTCGACATTCAACAACACTAGAAAGACTGCAACAATATTCCTTTTTAATCATGTCATAGCTCATTTTGGTGTTCCCCAAGTTATCATCACCGATCACAGTAGCCACTTCAGAAACTTCATGATGTCTGAACTTACGGAAAAGTTGGGTCTTCACCATGATAACTCAACAACCTATTATCCACAAGCCAACGGCTAGGTTGAAGTGATTAACAAAGTTCTCATAACTATGCTCCAACGAATGATAGGGATTCATAAAACAAGTTGGCACATAATGTTGTTTTCGGCATTGTGGGCGTACAGGACATCCGTCAAGTCTGCTATTGGGTTTACACCTTTTCAGTTAGTCTATGGTGTAGAAGCCATTCTCCCTATTGAATGCGATATACCCTCTTTAAAACTAGCTGTTGAACTCCTACCCAACATTTTTGCTGAGGAAGAACATCTATTGTATCTTATGCGATTAGACAAAACTTGACGTGATGCCACCCTAGTAATAGAAGCTCAGAAAAAACGTGTCAAGGCCCAACACGACAAGCGTGTCAAGCCTCATGTTTTCTCCGAAGGTGATCTTGTTCTTCTCTATGAACAAGATCGAGATATGTTAGGAGCTGGGAAATTCGAAGCCATGTGGTGAGGTCCTTATATCGTTCGACTAGTTTTGGA
>JASDQU010318637.1:0-12360 GCA_032191745.1 Picea mariana
AATTATTCTACATAGATTGTGAAGAGGAAGAAGAAAAAGAAAAAGAAAAAGAACAAGAACCGTCTCAAGATGAATATGTAGAAGATATTTCTTCTAAAGAGATGACTCCCACCATATCATGTCATGCATTGGTTGGAATTAACACTCCTCAAAACCTCAAGATTGAAGGATATATCAAAAAGAAAAAGGAAATAGTGTTGATTGATTATGGTATTACTCATAATTTAATTCATTGTAAATTAACCAAATCTCTCAATTGATTTATATATCCAATTCCATAGTTTAAACTAATTTTTGCAAATGGAGGAACTATCAATTTGTCAGGAAAATTCCATAAGATAAATCTTACTATGGGGGAATATGTAATGAATAGTTCAATTATTTCTGTATCCATGTGTGGTGTTGATGTCGTACTAGGGGTCCAATGGTTACAATCATTAGGAACAATGGATTTTATTTTTCAAGAAATTTTCATGAAATTTTCATTAGAAGGAAAGGAATTTGAGTTAAGGGGTATCATAGGGAAACCTAGTAAGGTGGTAATCTCTAATGGAATGACAAAATTATTGGAAAAGAGGAAATAAGGTGTAATTGTACAACTATGATCACTAGATATTCAAACATCTACGCCATATATTCCCCTAGATCTCCAAGGGATCATTGATATGTATTCCAAAGTATTTGAAGATATTATCAGAGGTCTTCCATCCACTCACAATCATTATCATATTATTCACTTAATTCTTGGGAGTGTTCCTCCTAACAATAGGCCTTACAGATACCCTTATGCCAAGAAGAGTGAAATTGAGCATATGGTTGAAGAAATGTTAGAGGATGGAATTATTAGACCTAGCCAAAGTTCTCACTCTACATCGATGTTAATGGTACTCAAGAAAGAGGGCTTATGGTGTATTTTTCTAGATTATAGAGAGCTAGAAAACATCACCATTAAAGATAAGTTTCCCATTGCCATCATTGATGAATTGTTAGATGAACTACATGGAGCAATCTACTGCACAAAGTTGGATCTTTGTTTAGGGTACCATCAGATTAGAATGAAGTAAGAAGATATCCCAATAACAACATTCAGAACTCATGAAGGCCATTATGAATTTTTGGTCATGCCTTTTGGATTTATGAATGCACCTTCTACATTCCAAGGGGTGATGAATTCCATTTTCAATCCCTTCCTTCGAAAATTTGTGTTAGTATTTTTTGATGATATACTAATCTATAGAAAATCTTGGGAACATAATGCTATACATGTTGATAGGGTGATATAGCTACTAAAGGAGCAAAAACTATATCCCAAATTGTCCAAATGTGTCTTTGGGGTGAAGGAGGTAAAGTATTTGGCTCATATTGTATCTCATGAAGGTGTCAAGGTAGACCCTAACAATATTAAATTCGTAATGGACTGGCCAATTCACAAAACATTGAATAATATTAGAGGATTTTGGGGAATTGGCAAGTCCATCATTGATCCAGGTGAATATCGGTGGCCACTCACCTATTCTAACTAGCTCAAAATAATTTTCTGGCAACTTACTATTTTTAGTAGTTTTTCTGTTCCTCAACTTCCAGGGCCATTTTGAGGACCTAAATGAAGGTTTTTCAGGACCAATCTCCTCAATGATGTCCAAAGGCTCCAATTTATCCCCCAAAATGAATCTCCTTTATGATAACTTTCCAATGAGCTATCCTATGCCCCAAACAAAGATCATATGCCAAAGTTATGGCCCCGGGAAGTTGATACACCAAACAACCCAAAATGGGATCCACAAAACTATTGGTTTTCATCTTCCGGGGTTAGGGTTTTGAATTTTCTTTATGATAAAAAGGAATTTGGAGCCTCATTGTAAAATCATCTTCTTGCGAATGCGAGTAGCGGACACATCTCTTCTCAGAGATACATTGCCACCATTCTAGCGAGTCTTTCACTCTGTATTCTTACAGTCTTTGTACAATTTCCCTCATTAATAGAAATTTGTGTATTAATCTATCTCTGTGTTTATGGTTGCATCTATGATATGTTTATGTTATAGTATTTGATATCTGATATATCTATGTATATTTATTTCTTATATCTCCACTCTCATTTCGTGACGAAAAATAATCCAGATCAGTGGTATCCGAGAAGACTTCTCTTTATTGTTTTTCAGTGCATGTCCCCAACAAGGTCTGAGTATATCAATTTGGATCTCGATATTGGATCTCTTGAAGGAAATCTCTCTTGCACTCCCAAGAAACTCTCCATGGCAGAAGAAAATAAAAATGACAGAGCAGACGATTCTATTAATCTGTTGCTTGAGAAAGCTCTCATGTGACAGAGGGATGAAATGATGGAGAATTTTTCCCACATCCTTCAATGCTTGTCGATAAAAGCATGCTCTTATTCATCAAGTAGCCACTTTGGAGGCACCTCACCTTTCAAGGTACAAGTTAATTTTGATATTTCCATATTTGAAGGACTGATAGATGCAGATGCCCTAGAAAAATGGTTAAATCTGCTAGAAGGTTATTTGTTTGTTCATAATTTCTCTGACAGGGAAAATATCACCTTCTCACACCTTAAGGCTCTCCTCCATTTAAAACATTGATGGGAAACTTACTGGGAGAAAATTTACACATAGTAGTCTGGAATATATGGGGTCGAGCCCACTGGGGATTTTTTTGTGGATGTGGTAAAGGAATAGTGTTACCCTCTTGGAAACTATGAGGACCAGTACATGAGATGGACCACACTGTGGCAAGAGAGGGGAAAAGAAGTTTCATATTTCACTAATACTTTACATATCTTGCGCACCAAGCTAGGAATCAAGGACTTCAAATGAAATTTGGTTCTAAAATACCATGGGGCTATACACAGATACATCCAAACTGAAATAGATTTTTTGTACATCTCATCACTCGGTGCTTCTTATCGATATGATCTTAAAATCAAGGAGACATTTAAGCACTGGAACAAACAGGAGCTTGGGTTTTCGAATACACAACAACCAAAGTATGATAAAGATGGCCCTAACAAACAGTCTCTTGAAAAACAGTCCAAGCCACATGAAAAGAAGGGTCACAGAAAGACGAAGAAGAACACTAAAAAATGGTGAGATTTAAATAAACTCCCCTGGCACAACACTGATGAATAGCGCTCAAAACAATCATTGGTGGCCGAGATCAAAGAGAAGGAACTGAACCCTGATTCAGAAAATAATGATAGAAGATAGATCATCGACATATACCCCACTACTATTGTTGCGACCACGATAATTCAACCAGAAGAACCAATCGATCATGAATATGGGGAGTGCCTTTTTCATTCATAGATGTGGGTGAAGAGGACCCCACTACATTTTATTATTGATAGTGTAAGCTAGAAGAACCTCATCTCAGCAGAGGTCATCAACAAGTTTGGATTGTTGACAACACGACACCCACAACCATACAACATCGGGTGGCTTTGTCAGGGATGAGATATTTGTGTTAGCCAGTAGTGTCTATTTTAATATGGCATCCAACCCTTCAAGGATGAGGTATTATGCAATGTTTCCCCATTGGATGTTTGTGATGTTCTCTTGGGTCATCCATATATGTGGAAGATCCATGCTATCTATGAGTCTCTATCTCGTAGTGTCATTGTTACTTTGGGGGGGCATCTCTATAGGATACTAGAGGTAGTTCCAACTAATGTTCCACCTAAAAAATGCCTCAAGGTAGTATCTCATACTAAAAAATCCATCTTCTTCACAATCTGTTCAAAAGGTGAATGAAAGAATATTGCAACCACTACAGCCTCGACCCAAGCATCTTCTATCCAACAGAAGTAGGTCGAAAAGATTGCAACAAAGTGCAAAGATTCCTTCTTCACAAATTCATCTCATGTATCTCGACTGGTTGAATAGATTCAACCCTGCCAACAATAGGTTCGTGACAACCTTCCACAAACCAAGCAGTGCAATGTTTCCAGTAAGGCAAGCAACTCACCAAGCTTCAGATTCAACAATCTCTTTCCTCTATCCCTTAGGAAATCAATGCAATGGATACCATTTCTTCCTAATGAGGGATTATTGATCTAGGTGGATATCGGTGGCTACCCACTTATTCCAACTGACTCAAAACAGTTTTCTGGCAACTTACTATTTTTAGCAGTTTTTTGGTTCCTAAACTTCCATGGCCATTTTGAGGGACTAAATGAAGGTTTTTTAGGATTTATATCCTCATTTATGGCCATAATCTCTTATTTATTCCTCAAAATGAATCTCCTCTATGATACCTTTCCAACGAGCTATCATGCGCCCAAAACGAAGATCGTATGCCAAAGTTATGCCCTCGGGAAGTTGATACACCAAACTACCCAAAACGGGGTCCACAAACTATTGGTTTTTCATCTTCCGGGGTTAGGGTTTTGAATTTTATTTATGATAAAAATAAATTTGGAGCCTCATTGTAAAATTTTATTCTTGTGAATGTGATTAGAGGACACATCTCTTCTCAGAGATAAGTTATCACAATTCTAGCGAGTCTTTCACTCTGTATTTTTATAGTCTTTGTACATTTCCACTCATTTGTGTATTAATGTATCTCTGTGTTTATGGTTGCATCTCTGATACATTTATGTTATATTATTGGATATCCAATATATCTTTGTATATTTCTTTATTATCTCTCCGCTCCCTTTTTGTGCCAAAAATAATCTGGATCAGTGGTATCAGAGCAGACTGCTCTTGATCGTTTTTCAACGCATGTCCCCGATGAGGTTTGAGTATAGCAGGTTGGTTCTCGAGCTTGTCTCTCTTGAATAAAATCTCTCTCGCACGCCCAAGAAACCCTCCACGGCGGAAGAAAATAAAAACGACAGAGCAGGCGATTCTATTAATATGTTTCTTGAGCAATCTCTCACGCGATAGAGGGACGAAATGATGGAGAATTTTTCCCACATCCTTCAATGCTTGCCGATAAAAACAAGCCCGTCTTCATCAATATGCCACTTTGGAGACACCTCTCCTTTCAAAGTACAATTTTATTTTGATATTCCCATATTTGAAGGACAGATAGATGTGGATGCCCTAGAAAAATGGTTAAATATTATAGAAAGTTATTTCTCTGTTCATAATTTCTTCGACAGGGAAAATATCACTTTCACAATCCTTAAGGCTCTCCCCCATGTTAAACATTGGTGGGACACTTACTGGGAGAAAAGTTCAAGAAATGATTCTATAATATATGGGGCCGAGCCCACTTGGGATTTTTTTGTGGATGTCGTAAAGGAACAATATTACCCTGTTGTAAACTATGAGGACTAGTACATGAGATGGACCACATTGCGGCAAGAGAGGGGAAAACAAGTTCTAGAGTTCACCAATACCTTCCATACCTTTCACACCAAGCTTGGTATCAAATAATCTGAATTAAAATTGGTTATGAATACCGTGGGGCTCTAAACAGATACATCTAAACTCAAATGGATTTTCTGGACATCTCATCACTCGGTATTGCTTATCGATATGTTGTTAAAATAGAGTAGAAATTTAATCAACAGAACAAACGGGAGTTCAGGTATGCAAATTCGCAATAACCAAAGTATGATAAAGACGAACGTAACAAACTGTCTCCTGAAAACCAGTCCAAGCCATAGGAAAAGAATAGTCATGGAAAGATGAAGAAGGAAATCGAAAAATGGTGTGATTTCCAAAAACTCCCCTGGCATAACACCAATTAATGTCACTCAAAATAGTCATTGGTGGCCCATATCAAAGACAAGGAGCTGAACCCTGATTCAAAATCTCGTTCAAAAATTAATGATATAAGATAGATCATCGAGACATACCCCACTACTATTTTCACGACCGCAACAATTCAACCAGAAGAACCAACAGATCCTGAAGAGTTTGAGTGCCTTTTTCATTCACAAATGTGGGTGAAGGGGACCTCATTGCATTTTATTATGGATAGTAGAAGCCAAAAGAACCTCATCTTAGCAGAGGTTGTCAAACAGTTGGGATTTTCGACCACACCACACCCGCATCCATACAACATCGGGTGGCTTCACCAGGGACGAGATATTCATGTCAACCAACAATGTCGATTGTCATACAACATCTATCCCTTCAAGGATGAGGTATTATGTGATGTTTACCCGTTGGATGTTTGTGATGTTCTCTTGGGTCAGCCATATATGTGGAAGCGCCATGCTATCTATGAGTCTCGACCCCATAGTGTCATTGTTACTCTAGGGGGTCATCTCTACAGTATACTAGAGGTAGTTCGAACTACTGCCCCACCTAAACAATGCCGCAAGGTAGTATCTCATTCTACAAAATTCATCTTCTTCACAATCTGTTGAAAAGGTGAACGGAAGGATATTGCAACCACTACAACCTCGGCCCAAGAACCTTCTATCCAACAAAAGAAGGTCGAAAATATTGCAACAAAGCACAAATATTCCTTATGCAGACAATCATCTCATGTATCCTGACTTCTTGAACAGATCCAACCCCACCAAAAATAGGTTCGTGACAGCCTTCCACAAACCAAGCAGTGCAACGTCTCTAGCAAGGCAAGAAACTCACCAAGATTTAGATTCAACAATCGCTTTCCCCTCTCCCTCGAGAAATCAACATAATGGAGAACATTTCTTCCTAAGGATGAAGGATTGATCCAGGTGTATATTGGTGGTCTCCCACCTATTCCAACTAGACCAAAACCATTTTCTAGCAACTTACTATTTTTAGCAGTTTTTTCGTTCCTAAATGAAGATTTTTCTGGATAGAGATCCTCAATGATTAAAACAAATGATGTAATTTATCCCCCAAAATGAATATCCTTGATGATACCTTTCCAATGAGTTATCTTTCTCCCCAAACAGAGATCGTATGCCAAAGTTATGCCCCCAGGAAGTTGATACACTAAACTACCCAAAACGGGGTCCACAAAACTGTTGGATTTTTAACATATGGGGTTAGGGTTTTGAATTTTCTTTATGATAAAAAGGAACTTGGAGCCTCATTGTAAAATCATCTTCTTGTGAATGCGAGTAGCAGACACATCTCTTCTTAGAGATAAGATACCACCATTCTAGCGAGTCTTTCACTCTGTATTTTTACAGTCTTTGTACATTTTTCACTCATTAATATAAAATTGTGTATTATTGTATCTTTGTGTTTAAGGTTGCATCTCTGATACATTTATTTTATATTATTGGATATCTGAAATATCTCTGTAAATTTATTTATTATATCTCCACTCTCATTTCATGCTGAAAATAATCCGGCTCAATCATGGCTTTAATCTTGTTAGGGTCTACCTTGACACCTTCATGTGATACAATATGACCCAAATACTCTACAAAAAAAGGGAAGAAAAATGTTGTGGTAGATGCAGTCTCAAGAAAGGATGAAAATGTTGAGGCATTTATCTATGCTATCTCTAGCATCCAACCTGATTGCATAACATAAGCAAGTGATGAATGGAAGAATGATGAAGAAGTGTGGACTCTCATTCAATGGTTGCAACAGGATTCCAATGCTTCTGATATATTTACATGGAAAAATGATTATCTATGGTAAAACAAATAGTTATATTTATGTAAGAATTGTTGTGGGTGGGAAATCCCTCCTACAGACTTAGCAGTTAAGGGCTCTAATCATGCATGCAGAAAATGACCATTTAAAGGCCTCTACTTTTTCCTATTCTCCCAACACAAAACCCCACATTCATGCAAAACAAAGGTGTAAATGAGATTTGGTGACTCTACCTTAAGTCCTTCATTTGATGTCGATCCCTTTGCTTTCACTCTCTCTTTGATTGCAAGCCTCCTCCCAAAGATGACCTGCATTCACTTATGAACAAACAAAAAGATACGAACATGCATTTCATATACTAATTGTTGGGTTAGTTGTGACAGTATCATAAAATAAATACACAATTTGAACACATAATATGGTGGGACGAAAAAAGTATTCCTTTTTGTATTAATCTTCACAAGAGTAAACTTTACAATATGTGGTCATTACTGCTCCTCGTACCTGGTCCCGAGCTCCTCTTCACAATGCACCAACTACTCAACCTCATAATACAATTGTAGGAAATTGGAGCAAAGGGGGGATAAATTTGGGCAGAGTTTCTATACTCTTCTTTTTTCTTTCAAATGGGACCCCTACCCCTTCTTTTATAGTCTAGAAGGAGCTAGGTATTTGGTCGAGTGACTGGCCATGCATGGTTGAAGGTTTAGTTAGCTTACCCAAAACTGCGTGTTCCATCGACAAATTTCCATTTTTTGTGCTTTTGTAGGTACACGCGGGCTGTAGTGGGTCAGCTAGAGTGTACACGCGGACTGTAGTGGAGTAGGGTGCGTGTACCTTTAAAAAGGGTGTTTTTTAAGAATAGTTGTTCAGTACTAGCTTGGCAAAGAAGGAATATGAGATGGCCTAATGCCAAGCAAGCATGTATGGTGCAAATTAGGGTTATAACAGATGCCCCCTAATGTGTGAGGTCATAAGAGAATCTAATGGCTGAAATACATTATCAATCTTTATCAACGTACCAAACCAGTGAGCCCAGGGACCAGAATTCGGAAGGTGCCATATGCAAAATAACAATTGTTTCACCGAAGCGGGCATACCCATGCTCGGGATGAAATAAAATCATGGCTACCAATCAAATACACTATAGATCCATGTCATATAACTATATAAAGTGTATTCACGAGCAATACACAACGGATCTACATCTCAAAATAAAAAATATATACATGTATAGTATCCATATTCTAGAAGTTGATAAGGCCTAATGGCTGGAGATGAGGTCTTCAAAGCTCGAGCAACAACTTCAAAATATTCAAAATTCAGGTAGGAGTGTAATATGAGTGTACAACTTCACTACCTAGAGGTCTTCGATGGCTCGTCGGTCATGGACTAGAGAATCTTGATGATCAGACTGAAGGCTTCATTGATTTTGAACAAAGACTTGATTGGACTTTGAGGATGGTTGGGCATGAGGGAAAGACACAAATTGCAGAGGGGCTGACTCAGGCTTAGAAAAAAATCCCTTGGATATTCGCATGACAAAATATGAGACTCAGGCAGCATGGCATTAACATAAGTTTATGAGGCAGGAGGCAATGCAAACTCTCCATATGTTTGGAAGAATAACCAAATAGAGGAGGACATAACTCAATGTAGCGGGAAAAACTTCCTAAGGTCATATTAAATCCCAAGGTTTGACAAACAAAATTGAAGATGTGCTTTATCCAAGGGCAACTCATTGTGTTTCCAATACAAAGAAAATATTTTTCCCTTCCTCTTTTTGGGGTATATTTGATTTTTTTTTGTCTTTTTCAATAATTTTGGAAAAATAATAAAAGAATGCTATGTTACAAAGGAGGAATCGAGTGTCGCAAGAATACTAGTTCCAAGCACATGGAACACAAGGATGCTCAGGGAAAAGGGATATATGCAAGAAAAGGACACTCGGGAAAAATCCTCCAGGGGCCAAAGGTGTCAAGACGCAGAGGCAAAGTGCTACAGGGCTTGCATATAAGGCATGCTTCATATGGTTTAGTTGAGAGCAACATGGAGCCGACATTAGGCCAAATACGCGGGTATGCAAATGCGATTAATAAGACACACAATGGTAACATCCTTTGATGTAAGTTTAACGAGCCTAGAGAAGGTAAGCTCAACGGTTTTTCATATTTAGAGAGTCTGAAAAAACGTAAAAGGATACTTCGATGGGGTACCTTTTTCGAAAGTAGTCTAGTCGGTTCGGAAAAGGGGTAAATTAGCACCGAATAGATTTCTATTCAAAACCATTTTAATGAGTGTGATAAAGACAAGATCACTTGACAATTTTTTCATTTTTAAGGAGTCTGCAAAAAGCTTAACTATGGACTCCGTCAGGAATGTTCCTCTGGACCATTTTAACGAGTGTGAAATAATAAGGTCACTCGACGATATTTTCAATTTTAGGGAGTTTGAAAAGAGCTTAACTATGGACTCCGTGGGGGTTCCTTTTTCATAAATTTAGTCCCTCAGACCCGAAAAAGGGTTAAAATTATACCTGAGAATACTCTTCTAGGGATCCGAAGCCTCCAGAGTATACCTGTGTTCGTACAGTTGATTGTCCTGACCGAAAAAGGGGTAAACTACCATCGGATAGATGTGACTTCAAATTTTAGTTTAATGAGCGTGAAAGGCCACAAGATCGCTCAACAATCTTTTCATGTTTAGAGAGTCTAAAAGGGGCTTAAAAGAAGACTCGTGGGGCTACGACTCATGTATGAAACTGGTTTAGGTAGAGCCTGCTGCTAGGCTTAGACCAAGAGTCTCTTCGATAGTCAACTTGGGAAGTCTCCCACAAGGGAAGAAAACACAAACCACGGTGTAAGTCCTCCTACGAGATAGAAATTGTAGTCATGGCTTCAAGGATAGCCTCATCTGAAGGCAATTCAAAATCCGAGAAATCATGCAAATGAGGGTTGACAGTCCCAACGGGTGAAGTAAACTAACCATACTCCATATGACGATGGAGGTTCTGGCTAGGACTAGCAGAGTCTATCAATGAAGAATCACGATCACGAGGGCTTGAGGATCTACTAACAACGATATCGGACTTGGAAATATACTCAAGCCCACTTGGACCAAGAGGGGGAAGCAAGGAATCCCATGCCCCCATTGGATACACCAATGGATCATTTGTTGATTCCAAGTCTCAAGAAGGAAAACATGATTCCAAGTCTATCAAAAGCCAACAACTCATGTGAAGAAGACACAAGCTTGAGATATCCCAAGAATTTCCAAACCGAGGAGTATAAAATACTTGCGGAAGTTCCTTCATCCACAATACATCGATAAATTTTTGCTGAATTAACTTCAACCCTTATTTGAAAGGGTGCAGAGGAAGGATGACGAAGCTCAACAAGGCCATTCAAATCAAAGGAAACCATCCTAGGGCTTGGAGGGGGTGTGCTTGGAGCGAGTGGAATGCCCCCTTGTTTTGAAAATACTAAACCGAAAATGCTAAAAACATGGTCTAAAGGCACCTCACCCTCCAAAAGAGGAGTGGGATTAGCCGATGACCGCATCGACATGACCACTTTTGCAACCAATGGTTGAATAAGTTGTGATACTACATGGTCTAAAGGCACCTCTCCCCCCAAAATAAAAGTGGGATCAGCCGATGACTGCATTGGCATGACCACTTTCGCAACCCATGGCTGAATAGGCAGTGAGACTACATGGTCTAAAGGCACCTCACCCCCCAAAAGAGGAGTGGGATCAATCGATGACTGCATCGGCATGACCACTTTCACAACCAATGGCTGAATAGGCTGGAAGACTACATGGTCTAAAGGCACCTCACCCCCCAAAAGAGGAGTGGGATCAGCCAATGACTGCATCGGCATGACCACTTTCACAACCAATTGTTGAATAGGCTGTGAGACTACATGTTCTAAAGGTACCTCACCCCCCAAAAGAAGAGTGGGATCAGTCGATGACTACATCGACTTGACCACTTTCTCAACCAATGGTCGAATAGGTTGAGAGACTACAAGGTCTAAAGGCACTTAATCCCTCAAAAGAGGAGTGGGATCAGCCGATGATTGCATCAGCATGACCACTTTCACAACCGATGGCTAAATAGGCTGCGAGGAAACCTCAAAAGGCTCAGAATTAGAAGAGCTTGTAGACAGGGACCAAAATCTTTGTACCTATGGAAGGTCAGGGCACAAATGAGTAAGGTGATCTCCCTTGCAAAGATTACAAGGGAACTTAGGCTTACGTCCTATCCATCTAGGTTTCTCAACAGAATTAATGCCCCCAGCATGACTAGCAGTGGTTGGTTTCACATCTCCAACATGACTTGCAGAGGTTAGTGATGGGTTGATAACATGACTTGCAGAGGGTGGGTGTGTGTCCCCAACATAAGTTGCAGAGGCTGGGTGCTAGTCTTCAACATGACTTGCAGAGGTTGTCGACCTATCTCCAACATGACTTGCAGAGGTTGGTGATTTCTTCTTCCTATTCTTCCTCTTTCTATTTCATTTATACTTCCAGTTACTAGTAACTGTACTTTCACCAGAGGCGGGAGAAGGAGGAGGAGAAGACTTTGCTGATGAAGAAACATCAATAGGGTTCCCATGACATAAAGTTCTTAACTGAGAAGCGTCAAGAGCATTTGGGACATCTAGAATGGTACCCAACCAAACCGGTAATCCCACATTCAACCCAGGAATGTACAAAGTGGCCATAAAAGGGACACCAATGTTTCCGAAGAAGGGAAAAGCACAAGAACCCCCTTGTGAAGGGGCTCCTTGGTTGGTATCACCGGGAACTTTAGCCATGAATATCTTATGCACAGGTTCTC
>JASDQU010318645.1:3019-13240 GCA_032191745.1 Picea mariana
AAGGTGGGGGGGGTCCAAAATCGCTCCCCGTGACGTTGATCTGGGCGCGTGAATGGTGGCCATCCAGATCTGCCTGTTGTCTACCACAGGAGAGCTTACGCCCCAAACTTAGGATAAGTGGGTTTTTTGGCCCTTTCTTGTGCATTCTAACCCCTTGAACCAGAAATATTGCTAACATGAGGGAAAATGAGAGCATACTAAGTTTCATAACTTGTGGTTGGGACCATTTTTAATTGCTGATAAACTGGGTCACAGTTCCTTTCGCTTATAGAATTTAGAGGGACAACCAGACACCTTCCCAGTGAATGGCCAAGATCTAGAAAAGTACTTTGCCTGATGACGCTCCCATACACCCTTTGTAAATATTTTTTGTTTTGTTTGTGGTTTGTTGTTCTTTTCTGGTTTGTTTTGGTTTTCATTTATGCTTATCAGTCTTTCTTTTAAAACACACATGATTTCACCATGGGCTAGCTCAGACAAAGAAAACAGAAAAATTTCCCCTCGAAAATGACTGCTAAAAGTTGTTAAAACATCAAATGTTGTATTTCTCTCAATTTGTAGCCCTGTTGAAGATGACTTGTTGTTTGAAAAGTGTTTTCTTGATTTCAATCTGCAACTGAAGGTATTCACGACCATCTATAAAAATTCTTTTTAAGTTGTCCTTGTTCTTTAAGAGAACAACTCAATGATGTCTCCCTATTCTTGAAAGTCAATTTTATTAATAAACTATTTCTAGATCTTAATGAAGGACAACTAAAAAAAAAATTCTTCAAGGTCTGCGACATACTAAGATGTGTTAAAAAACTAGAATTTTCAGCGTCACCCCACTCTATTGAATATCTTTAAAAACTAATATAAATTTTTAGAGAGTTGTGGGAAGTGCTTGTAAACCCGTCGGGACACTGAACAGGTCTACTGGCAGCGGGTAAATGCATGCATGATGCCAAGATAATTTCGTCGGGGTACTGACCAGGCCCGCTAGCAGCGAAGCAATGTCAGGTAAATTAAAATTCTCAGATGTGGATTTTGTTTTGACCTTAAACGTCCTTCGTTCTGATCTAGAATTTTTTAACAGGATACGGATATCAGAGTGGGTTAATTGACATCCCTGTCGAGGCTATGGACCCCTGCTGGCAGCAGCGGCCCTGTTAACAGTATTGAAGATTTTAACTTTAACATCGTGGCTCTCTTTTGCTATGATTATCATCATATTTTGTCTCTTTAAAAATAACAGTTGTTTGAAACTGGAATGCATTATAATTATTTACGATGCTCAGACATCTTTTTGGTTGTTTTCGATTCAAAGTTTTTTTTTATTATTCTAATTTGAACTCATTCATTTGGTAGAGATAATTGCTTCTCCCTTCATGTCGCCATTGTTGGCAGTGAGTATATAATTATCATTTTTATAAATCTGCCTACACAGGGTCTATGAAATTTTATTACTCTTCATAAGCGTTTCACTAAATGACAGTTGTAAATCATCGCATTTTACCTATCATCTATTCGTGCTTCATTTTCATGACTGAAAGCATGAAAATTTGCAATTATCGTTGTCATTCTGTTTTAAAATTTCATTTAAAGCAATATTGTTTATTACAGAATTGTAATTTCTTGCTATGAGCATGTTTCTTTCATTGTTTGTGACCCTTTCGATTCTAAGAGTGTCTAACAAACTTATGGTTGTTTGAACAAAAGACCCCCATCAATTTATATTTTATTTTTGTATCGATTTTGGTTTGATGTTTGATCATATTTCTTTCATGAAACCTTTGGCTATTCATTTTTTGTAAACTCACCTATATTTGCAATCAAACTTGGATGCATGCACTATGTTTTCAAGTAATTTGGTCCTAGCATGTACCTAACGCCAAGGTGGCATATGATGTACAACATGCCATTACTCCTTGGCATGGTCTCGGGCCTCATGATTTTGCTCACACGCATTGTCATTAACACTTTGACCACCATTTGAATTGTCACAGCATTGTATTGATAAGGCTCGGGGCTATGGCTCCGTGGCCTTTTTCCATACCCCACCTGTGTGTTCTGTGTTAATAACGCTTCCATTCAGCATGGCTCCAGTGGTAAGGGTTCAATTGAACGATGTCCAGACCCTTCTTTTGTATGATAATTCTAGGGAATATTTGGAAAGGAATGGTTGGTGTTTGTTCATCGAAAAATTTCAAGGTTTTAACCTTCAGGTCGCCCAAGAGTTTGCCTTAAACTTTGATGGTTGTAGGGCAAAGATCGGTGATGTGCAGTTGGAAGTTACAGAAGAGTTCTTAAGCCAAGCCACAGGATTGCCAGAAGTTGGTTAGAAATGGATCAAGAATGCGAAAGTGGAGGAGGTCCCTTGGACTTTACTGTTTACCTCACGAAAAATAACCAGCTATGATCGAGGTATGCCAATTTCATTTTTGAAACCTAGGTGGCATGATTTATTTGTTGTAGTGAAGAAATTCACCACTTGTGAGGGTCGATTTGGACTTGTTTTCCTATATCATCTACGCCTGCTTATGAGTTTTATTGGTTTTCCATTGAATATGCCTTACTTCCTGCTCAAAAGTATTTATAAAATGGGTAAATGGTTTAGGAAACAGAGGTCAAATTTGAGTTTATTTCATCATGGTATGATTAAAATCATCCTCATACACCAGTTACAATCACAAAACGATTGTTGGAATGCGTTCATTTCACAAAATGGTTTTGGCAACAATGACATGGGACAGGTAGAGAAGTTGGTCATTGTGGAAACCCTTGTGAGCCCTACGGCCTCTTCTCCACCGCTCCAAGCCTGTGTGATGCAACCTTCCCCACTCCTCGGAGAATGGTCGCTCTCACTAGGACCTTCTTTCACTTAGGCCCGAAGAGTCAAAGATCTCTTCCCACTCCTTACAGGAGTTCTCAATACCCACAGAAATCTCCTTTCACGATCTCCCCTTTGTCTTTGTTGGGAAATTGGGTTTCGCATTATCGCGGAATCTGTGAACGCGTTCCTCGTGCTAACCAAAACCCCAAACCCCGATGGGTCAAAGGTCAACACTTTTGTGATAGTCGGGGATTTTCCTATCGGGAAATCGGAACCTGCGATTTCGCAATTCGCTTGCACCACAAATCCCCTAACCCCGAACTCTGATACACACGTGCGACTTCTCCTTTCTACGTCACCTTCTCTCTCTGCTATATCGGGAATCGCATGATCGCGATTTCACCCATCGCAAATCCTTTGCACCGAGAAGTCCCGAATGCCGAATCCCGACTCACCGGGATCTTGTGCCACTTGTCCCTATAGAGATCGACGGCTCCAACGGCTTCGGGAAATCGCCAATTGTGATTTCAACAGGCAACAAAATCCAGCCTCCACAAACCCCGACAAGCCAAATCCCGATGATTCTTGACTCCTCCTCTGCGAACTTGTGTTTAGCCTGCGTTCATCTCCTCCGAGATCTGACGATCGATGGGTTTTCGCGAATATTCCTTGCGAGAACTAACCGTCGATTCCTCCTCCTGGAGGAATTCTTCTGCCTCCTCTATCCTGTTGAACCTTTCCTTGAGCCGCTTCCGAGCCCTCCTCCACTGCATCATGAAGGAACTATCCCTCCTGAGCTTGTCAAATCTGATTCTTTTAGAGAGGTTGCGCACACTCTTGTGCTCGACCGTCAACAACCCTCAAAGCATTGAGTCTTCCTCGACTTTGCACACTCACCTGCAGCAACAGTCTTAATCTCCTTTCACTCAGAATCACAACTTTGAGTCTTCGTTCATCCTGTGCATGTCTTGCATGGCTCCGGTGCCAAATCTGCACTTCTGAGAGCTTAGAACAAAAGTTATCTCTATCTGAACCCTACAGTCATGCACTCCTTGTAGGAATCTCTTAATTCAGAATAGAGAAACAATTGAAACTAATTTCTTACTCTCCCAGATTTCAATTCAACTATGAAATCACATACACAGCATATCAAAGCAATTTCATAACCAGAAAGTAAACATTCATGAGCACATAAACATCACACACAGAGAAACAATACCAGACATGAAATTGAATCGAAGACTCTCTTCTATTAATTCAAAAACATCTGTACAAGGGTGTTCTTAGAAAATTCTTTTCTTTCTCTTCTCTGTTGAATGCTGCTAATGTTAGAATGATACAAAGGAGGGTGTCTATATCTGTTTTCCCTCACAATTCTAAAACTGTCTAATCTAGAATTAAATATCCTATCTACCTGCATTAAATCTATTAAATGCCTTCCTATCTACTAAGGACGAGAGCTTAAAGGCTCAAGGTCCCCTTTACAATACAAGTGCGCTTCTTTATGAATGACTTCATTAAAGAGTGGTGCAACAACTCCCAAGTATTTCAAAATGTGTGCTGGCGCTGTCCAGCTGTTTCCTCTCAATGTGCTGGCTCGCTTGATGAGTGAGCGATGCTCCTGCATCATACTCCTCGGCTTGAAAATTTTCATGGGATCCTGTCCATGAGCTCTTGCACAGTCTATCCATGCCTCTGGATAACTACTTCTGTCTCCCAGCTCGCGTCCTCCACTGGGTGATTCTTCCATTTTACCAGATATTCAAAGTACTGCTTTCGTCTGGTCTTCTTCCCCACTCGCTTATCTAGTATGTACTCCATCTGTGGATTCTCTGCAACTGGTAGTTGTTTCTTCCACTGGAACACTGGTTCCTCAATTCCAGCCTCTACTTCTCCAGTTCTGTATGGGTATAAATCCGAAATATTAAATATCGGAGATATCCCGATGCCATCTGGCAACTCAATTTCATAAGAATTCTCTATGAACTTCTTCAAGACTCTGCATGGTCCAATTTTCTTCATCTTCAGTTTGTTATATGTTCCCCTTGGGAACCTTTTCTTCCTCAGGTGTGCCAGAACAAGATCCCCAACTTCAAAACGAAGTTCTCTCTTCCGTTGATCGGCCCTGCGCTTGTACTCCTGATTTGAATCCATCAATCACTGCTTCACCCTGCCGTGAAGTTCCTTCATCGCCTCAGCGAACTCTTCTGCGCTAGCACAGCTAGCCGCAGTCTTTTCTGCCTCCCTGAGTTCAGAAAATCCCCTCGGTTGTGTTCCATACACAATTTGAAATGGGCTTTTTCTTGTACTCTGATTCACCGAATCATTGTATGCAAACTCTGCCTGTGGCAACACATTATCCCAGCTGCTATGGTGTTCTGTCACCAAGCTCCTCAGCAAGTATCCAAGACTTCTGTTGACCACCTCGGTCTGTCCGTATGTCTGCGGATGATACACAGAACTAAATGCCAGATTAGTTCCTAGCTTCTTCCATAGCGTCCTCCAAAAATGACCTATGAATTTGGTATCCATGTCCGAGACAATGCTTCTCGGCAATCCATGAAGTCTAACAACCTCTTTGAAAAACAAGTTTGCGATGTGGGTCGCATCGCTGGTCTTCTAGAATGGAATGAAATGTGCCATCTTCGAAAACCTGTCCACCACCAGAAAGATGGAATCAATCCCTCTCTGTGTCCTCGGCAGTCCTAATACAAAATCCATGCTTATTGCCTCCCATGGCCTCTAGGGTATGGGTAATGGTTGATAAAGACCCACGTTCTGCTTTCTGCCTTTCGAATGTTGACAAATCCTGCATATGTCAACAAACCTCTTAACATCTGCTCGCATGCCTAGCCAAAAATATGATTCTCTCAGCTTTGTGAATGTTTTATCATGACCAAAGTGACTTGCTAAGCCCCCGCTATGTTTTTCCTTTACCAAGTTTTCCCTCATGGAACAATTTGGAATACACAATTGATTGCCTCTTAATAGAAATCCCTCCTGGATCATGTAGTCTATCCATGGGCTCCGATCCCTGAGAACTGGATTCTCAGCTTCTTCGTATGCTTCCCCAAAATCTCCATCACCTGCATACATGTCCCTCAGGTTCTCAAAACCCAATGTCTCGACTCGGAACTCTTGCAGCAACAAACATTTCCTGCTCAAAGCATCAACCACTTTGTTAGCAGCCCCTGAAATGTGTTTAATCATGAATGTGAAATTTTGCATATACTCTACCCATTTTGCATGTTTCTGATTCAACTTCTCCTGTTGACTCAAAAACTGCAATGCATGATTATCGCTGTACAATACAAATTCTTTTCGGATCAAGTAATGCCTCCACTTCTTCAATGCCTGTATGACGGCATAAAACTCTTTATCATACGTGGAGTATTTCATCTTTGCTTCATCCAACTTCTCGCTGAAATATGCAACGAGCCTGTCCTCCTGACTTAAGACCGCTCCTATAGCATATCCGCTGGCATCTCTGTGATCTTCTGCTTCAACAGATTGAAGCTTTTCTTAGCCTCTGCTGTCCAATGAAAAGTCTTGTGCTACTTCTTCACCGTGTCCATCATCGCGGCGCTAATTCCACTGAAATTTCTAATGAATTTCCTGTAGAAACTAGCCAGTCCATGAAAACTTCTCACCTCGAAAACATTTCTCGGTGATGGCCACTTCTTGATCACTTCCACCTTCTCAGGATCCATCTTTAACTCATTCATTGAGATAACAAAACCCAAATAAATGAGCTCTGTTTGCATAAATGAAGACTTCTTCATGTTAATCAACAACTTCTCCTGCTGTAGCTTCCTCATCACAATGGCTAAATGTTTCAAATGTTCAACCTTTGTCTTACTAAAGATCAATATATCATCCAGGTATACAACGACAAACTTTCCGATGAATTCCCTCAGGACTTCATTCATCAGCCTCATGAATGTGCTTGGTGCGTTTGTCAAGCCAAACGGCATGACCAACCATTCGTACAAACCTTCATTTTTTTTGAATGATGTCTTCCATTCATCACCTTCTCTCATGCGAATCTGATGATATCTGCTTTTCAAATCAATCTTTGAAAAATAATTTGCCCCACTCAGGCAATCCATCAGATCATCCATTCTCGGCAGTGGAAATCTGTACCTGATGGTAATTTTGTTTATCGCTCTGGAGTCTGTACACATCCTCCATCCTCCATCCTTTTTTGGACTTAGTACTGTTGGAACAGCACACGGACTCAGACTCTCTCTGACCAGTCCTTTGTCCAATAAATCCTGGACCTGGTTCTTGACCTCCTCATTCTCCTAAGGCGTCAACCTGTACATAGCCTTATTTGGAAAACTAGATCCAGGTATGAGATCGATGTGATGACTCACACTCCTCATCGGTGGCAACAAATGAGGTAATTCGTCCACGATGATATTAGTGAACTCTCCCAGCAATTCCTGAATCTCATCCAGTAAGTCATCCACTCTTGTGCTAGTCAGGACAATTCTCAGTTTCCTGACCACAAATAATTGTGGATCTTCTTTCTTCTCCATCTCTGTGAGAAGCTCCTTCCCACTCATGAGAAGTATGGTGTTACTTACTTCCGGTTTCACTTCTTTGTCCTTTATCAGAAGCAACCTGTGTGTTCTCCCATTTTTTTACAACGTATATGTGTTCATCTTCCCATCATGAATCACATTTCGGTCATACTGCCATGGTCTACCCAGCAATACATGACAGACATCCATGGGAATAACATCACATAAAATCTGATCATGGTATCCCCCTATTTTGAATTCAACTAAACATTGTTTAGTGACACTCACCTGATGTCCTTTTTGTAGCCACGAGTCTTTATATGGACTCGGGTGATTGGTCGTCTCCAACACCAGCTTTTCCACCATCTCGGTTGAGACGAGATTATCGGTGCTTCCACTGTCCACAATGACCTTGCATTTCCTATCCTTGGCTGTGCAAGATGTCCTGAACAGTCTGCTCCTCTGCACTGCGCTTTCCACCTCTTTCTCAGGTGTTAAAAGGATTTTATGCATCCCAAGCGATCTTCCACTGTCTGCGTCTTCGTTCTCAGCATCACGCCTCTGCGCCTTAGTGATGTGAGCTTCTCCTGCATCTTTCTTCTTCTCTGGACACTCAAATGACTTGTGCCCATTTTTCCCACATGTAAAACATGTGATAACTCCTCCTCTTCCTCTGCCTCGACCTCTAGTATGAGGAAGTGTGTTTGCATCGGCATAATCTCCCTGCTGATCATTTTTCTACCCCCCCGGCTCAACATATGGCTGCCTCTATTGTGAGGTTTCGCCTCTTTCAACTTTACCCTGAGGTTTCTTCCATTCCTCCTTAGGCTTTTGATATTTCTCCTGGGTAACTTCTTTGCCTCTTGGTTGGCTCCTACCTCGCCCTCATTGTCCTTGCCTACGGCTCAGCTTCTCCTCAACTTTTAGAGCCATCTGGTAAGCATCCTCAACAGTTCTGATGGTTACCATGCTTAATTCATCCTGAATGTCGTATTTCAGACCATTCATATATCTCGCCACCTTCTCATCATCACTCTCCTGATGACCTGCTCGGATATTGAGCTTATAAAACTCCTCGGTGTACTCCTTCACCGTCATCAACTTTTGTCTCAGGTTCTGCATCCACCTGAACAGTGTGATCTGGTAATCCCTGGGGATGAACTTTGCTTTCATCTTTGCGATCATCCGATCCCAGATTTTAATTTTCTGTTTCCCTTTGGAACACCTATCTGCCTGTAGCTCGTCCCACCATAATGTTGCGTGTCCCTTTAAATTAGTGACAGCATGTCTTACCTTATTATCCTCTTCGATGTCTTCATAGTCGAAGTAGGTATCAAGAGCCCTGATCCAATCCAGTAACTCTTCTGCATCCAGGCTTCCTTCATAAGATGGAATATCCATTTTTGTCTTGGAACTCATCCTAGCGATAGCTTTAATCAGTCGCTCTGTCGATGCATCCTCTGCTGTGACCTATTCATCATGTCCAGCTTCATCTTCGACCTCAGAATCACTAAGATCCCCTGCGCCAACTCCGCGTCTTTGTGCAGTCTCCATCTCCTCAAGTCTTCCTCAGAGATCTCTCATTTGGCGCTCCATTTCTGGATTTCCTCCTGGTCTGCCCCTTCTTCTCACCTCCCTGTCTTCTAGATCAGGTGACTGTCTTTCTCTTCTCGACGACATGATGTATTCTCTTCCTTCTCCTTCTCTGCTATAGAAAACAGAGAACTTATCCCCGCTCTGATACCACTTGATGCAACCTTCCCCACTCCTCGGAGAATGGTCGCTCTCACCAGGACCTTCTTTCACTTAGGCCCGAAGAGTCAAGGAGCTCTTCCCACTCCTTACAAGAGTTCTCAATACCCACAGAAATATTCTTTCACGATATCCCCTTTGTCTTTGTTGGGAAATCAGGTTTCGCGTTATCGTGGAATCTATAAATGTGTTCCTCGTGCTAACCAAAACCCCGAACCCCGATGGGTCAAAGGTCAACGCTTTTGTGATAGTCGGGGATTTCCCTATCGGGAAATTGGAACATGCAATGTTGCAATTCAGTTGCACCACAAATCCCCGAACCTCGAACTCCGATACACACGTGCGACTTCTCCTTGCTACGTCGCCTTCTCTCTCCGCTATATCAGGAATCGCGTGATCGTGATTTCACCCGTCGCAAATCCTTTACACCGGGAAGTCCCGAATGTTGAATCCTGACTCTCTGGCATCTTGTGCCACCTGTCCCTATAGAGATCGATGGCTCCAACGGCTTCGGGAAATCGCCAATCGCGATTTCAACATGCAACAAACTCCGGCCTCCACAAACCCCGACAAGCCAAATCCCGATGATTCTTGACACCTCCTCTGCGAACTTGTGTTTATCCTACGTGTATCTCCTTCGAGATCTGACGGTCTACGGGTTTTCGTGAATCTTCCTTGCGAGAACTGACCGTCGATTCCTCCTCCTGGAGGAATTCTTCTGCCTCCTCTGTCCTATTGAACCTTTCCTTGAGCTGCTTCTGGTCCCTCCTCCACTGCGTCACGAAGGAACTATCCCTCCTGAGCTTGTCAAATCTGATTCTTTTAGAGAGGTTGCGCACACTCTTGTGCTCGACCGTCAACAACCCTCAAAGCGTTGAGTCTTCCTTGACTCTGCGCACTGACCTGCAGCAGTAGTCTTAATCTCCTTTCACTCAGAATCGCAACTCTGAGTCTTCGTTCACCCTGCGCATGTCTTGCATGGCTCTGGTGCCAAATCTGCACTTCTGAGAGCTTAGAACAAAATTTATCTCTATCTGAACCCTGCAGTCACGCACTCCTTGCGGACAATTTCCACTGCACTCCTTGCAGGAATCTCTTAATTCAGAATAGAGAAACAATTGAAACTAATTT
>JASDQU010318647.1:0-13319 GCA_032191745.1 Picea mariana
GGGGTATTGACGAAGGACCCCACTCATGATGTGTCACCTTTTGTATCATTCTCCACCTAAACGTGTGACAAGGCTCGTTCCCTTTAGCCCGCCCTCATCCTCCAACGTCTGTCCATCTCCCGAGTGGTGTAAATCTGTCGACATCACACGTGGATTGACACGTGTTGAATACTGCCACATGTCACTCTGATTCATGACTTACATGTGCCTGAAATGTTGAATCAGTCTAACACTTGTCATTGCTTGGTTGTGCCACGTGTTCCTAGCTGACGTGGTCTACTGACGTGAGTCGGGTTGATGGTCTAGATCATATCTTGATCTGACGATTCAGATTCAGTCAGGATTTCACACATCGTGATTTCGGGGTTCCTGATGTTAATAATCTTTGACATGTCCAACTCTTGATCCCTGAAACTCCGACAAGGACTCGAATCAACAGTCGAGATTCAACCTTAATCTGATGGCTTAGATTACATCGTGATTTCACATATCACGATATTGGGATTCCTGATGTCAATAGTCTTTGACATGTCCAACTCTCGATCCCCGAAACTCCAACAAGGACTGGAATCAACGATCCAGATTCAACCTTAATCTGACGGCTCAGATTACATCGTGATTTCACATATCGTGAAATCGGGATTCCTGTGGTGAATGTTCTTTGAAAACTTCAACACTCAATCCTCGAAACTCCGACATGGATTGGAATCAATGGTCCAGATTTGATCTTGATTCAACGACTTCGATTTAAGTCACGATTTTGCATATCGTGAAATCGGGATTCCTGTTGCAATGTTTCTTTGACATTTCCAACACGTGATCCTCAAAACTTCGACATGGAGTCGGATCAACGGTCCACATAACCCCCTGAGATGGAGGATCCTCCTTCTTTCAGTATTTGTGAGCCCTCTAGTCCTTGCACTTTTAAAGATCATGCAGGTTTTCCTCGATCCAAAGGTGGTTTGACCCTGTGCTTAGATATGACGCCTGAGATCTATCCTCCTCTTCAATGCGCTCTTCTTGTCTCTATTCAGATCTGATGGCCCTCATGTTGTCGGGATTTGTGAGCCCTCTACTCCTTGCACTTTAAAGAACGTGTAGATTCTCCTTGATCCAATGGTTTTCGGACCCTGTGCTTAGATCTAACGCCTGAGATCTATCCTCCATATATGCACGCTCCTCTTGTCTACATTGAGATCTAATGGTCATAGGGAATTCGGGATGGGATCCAACGATCACCGATGCTTCTCCTCCAAGCTTACACATCCTTCTTACTTGGAAGAATTTCTAAGTGTCAAAGGCCTTGACCTTTGATGCGCCTGTGATCCTAAGTACGCTATCTCCCTTGAGCTTTAGTCATGATTTAACCTCATCCCTGGTGCACACCTACACACTGCATTCGACTTTGCGCTAATTCCTCCTGAGCTTACATTGTTCCTGTTTTTCCATCGAAACACACTCTGATCCTGCCATATTCACTGTTGTACTTTCCATCAATGAAAAGCATACGCTACCTATTAAACATTTGCCAACAGGGCTTAATGGATATTTCAAGAGGGACGGTAGGTGAAATGTTACTTAAGTTCCCTTTGTACAAAACATCATGTTTTGACTCAGGAACTGAAGAAATAACAACGGTTGACGGAGTCGAAATCCGTTGGTAACTCTCGATGGTATCACGTTCTAGGAAGAGAATGGAGTGATGATGCCCATCGTTATAGGGAGTATCTTCGATGGACATGACTGACATGATCATCTCATCCATAGGAAAAATCATGTGAAATGGATCAGGAGATGAATCATAGAAAAAAGGAGAAGGGGGTGTTGTCGATTGAATAACTTGGTAAGCAGATTCGACTGGACTTAAAAGATTTGTTTCATCATAACGATGGTAATCACCAGGGCTAGGTACTACCCATGGGTCGTATGATGCATGGGCTTCATGAACAATGGTGAATATCATGTTAATAGAGGCAACAAAAGGAGTGGAATATCGGGTTGTGGGATTGGAAATGTACCCATCAAAATTGAATCTTTTAGAGGACCCACTCCAACATTCTCATAACCAGGGGGTGTCTTCGAGATAAAGGGAACATTGCTAGTACGAGAATCAGAATTAAAGAAGGCCAGTTGGTCAACCGTAACGACCTTTTCTTGGTGTGGTAAATGTACCACATGAAAAATGGTCGACGCAACTACACACATGGAATCGATCCATCTATGACCAAGAAGAAGATTATAATCAAGAGGTGCATCGATTACCTCAACCTCTACATTAACCGATTTACCTTCCAACGTAATAGACAATAAGGGAAGAAAATCATAAGGTTTAAAACCTGTACCATTAAAGGTGTTAAGTGTATTGTTTGATTCGGTGAGGTTAGGAGAGACAATGGCTTTCCAACAAGTAACAGACATAATGCAAGTCGAGGCTCCCTCATCAATAACGGTTCTACACATATTTTTGTTTTCAACAACAACTTGGATCTGAAATGCTAACTGAAGAGGAAGCCTTGGAATATGATCTTCCAATTCAAATATTATTAGATTAGTATCTGTGGGGTCAATTCCACCAATGTATTTTAACAGGGCCTTCGGTTGAGCAGGGAAACTTTGAAGGACTTTGAGATATGAAATCACAAAGGGTTCTTGCATGAGATCTTCTACAATATTGTAGTTTTGAGCAGCACACACATGAGGATTGAATGCAAACTTTCGAACAACGCCCTTGGGAGGAGGGAGAAGAACTGTATCGAGACTCGGTATTTTGAGATGAAGAGGAATGCTTGGAGGTGAAGTTGTGGGAGAAGGTTGAACCTACGAATGTTGTATATCATCAAATTTCTCTTTTGACAGAGAGTAATCATTGTCTTGAGTTGCAATTTCAACTTCATTCTTTTTAGAGTCACGAGTACACATAAGGAAATAAGATGAGGTAGAAGGAGAAGCCTTGTCATGAATGACCAGTTGGGCTTGCTACTAAGAAGTGAAAGGTTGTGACAAAATGACAGGTGCAGGAGGTTTTCCGGTCCCTTGGAGGAACTTAGTAACCTCGACATGTCTTGGACAATCTTTCATGTCATGATCGTCACCGCAAATAAGTTAGGGGTAACGAGGTTTACGTTTATATTTCTCATCAGTGGTTTGTGTTTTGTCTTTATCAGATTGTGGATTATTGTTCTTTTCCTCCTTGTTCTTACCCTTTCCTTTCTTTTTATTTTGATTTTTCTTGACAGATGTGGATTCGACTGAATTAACTTCAGCAGTCTTACCAATGGAAGGAGTAGGAGTAGGAGTATTGTTTTCATTAGAATTATTAGATTTGGGATTGGTGTGACCGACATCCGTAGATTGATTCTCAACATGAAAGGCGCCAATAACACCATCAAAAACATGAGAAGTTGTTGGAGGTGTTGGGGTAGGATTTTTGGAAGGACGAGGAGCATCAGGGATCAAATCGTAAATCATTCTTGTTTGTGAATAAATGAGATCTATATACTAAGCATGACTAATCGCCTGCTCTTTGGTGACAACACCACCCATGGAGACATCACGAGAAATAGGTCCAGTGAGTTATTTGGTAAACCAGTCATCCAATAGTTTATCAGGAAGATGAACTTTTATTAAATGTCTTCTTCTCCTCCACTCATGGATGTGATCAGAGATATGAGTGGATGAGGATTGCTTGAAAGAACTCAAAATTTTGGTTCATATCTCGTATTGAATTGGCAACTTGTAATGTGTCAAAAATTCCATGGCTAGGGTGTTAAAATCATTGAAGAATCCTCGCGATAACTCGATGTACCATTTCACTACCGAACTAGTGAAAGTTCGTTGGAAAAGTCATAATCTGATGGAGTCATCCATCAAGGAGTTGGATGAACACCATAGATGAAAAGTCATAACATAGTTATTCATATCTTCTCCTGCTCGGTTGTCAAATTTAGGAATGTCGGACGGTAATTTGGCCGGTATGACAGGCCAATTAGGAGAATTTAGAATAGGATCATTCAAAATCCTAGACAAATCAGGTAAAACCAAAGTGTCTAGAAAAGGAAATTGTCAGTTCACTTGAGGGAACTGGTAGTTTTGAGGGGGAATCCTCGTGGGGATACCAATAGGACCATAAGAATTCTGTAAATAATTAGACAGTCCTGATAGATTTGGTTGTGGAGGATTTTGAGGCACATAGCCCATAAGGTTGGGTTGATTAGGGGTGTTCCCTTAGAAAGGACCATTAGATTGAAAATTTTGACCCCAAGTGGGATTCAAAGAACCTGGATACGGTTGACCGAGGTTGGGAGGTACAAAATAATTGACTTGACGATGTTGCCCCCCATATGGTTGTATATTTCCTTGGAAAAGAAGATTCCAAGGTTGAGATTGTAATACAGGTATGTTTTTTCCATAAACTAGGTTATGAACTCCAACCTGAGGTTTCCCCCCAATCTGAGGTTGACCCCCAAATTGAGGTTTCCCTCCAATAGGAATCTAGAAACCAGAAGTGACAGAATGACTAGTGCATCCAACTAGATTGAAGCCACTCGGGTGAGGATGATGAGGTCCTTCTAGAAAAGGTGGAGGAGGAACATATGACCCTCCAGAGAATATTTGGGTAGGTGTAGGAATAAACCAACTCACAATGTTATACCCAGGAGGAAAAAAAATTCTAGAACCTCTGGATGGAACTTGGGTAGGGATAGGAATGGAAGTAATCAGAGCCCTGTACCAAGGGGGAAGTGATGGATTTGGTGTAGAAGGAAGTGGTGTTCCAATGGGAGCTTGAGTGAAAACCATATTCCTGGTAGAAACTGTGGTAGCTTGTGGAACCATAATAGAATGGGTCATTTGGAGAGGAAGGATCGATTGAGAACCGACAAAAAAATTGTTTGAAATAGTGGAAACTCTACTGGTAGTACCAGTAAAATGGTCTAAAGGTATGATATAGGTAACATGCGTCTCAGGCATTTGTGATGCCATAGGTTGATCATGACTAGTTCCGAGGTTACTTTAAAGATCACGTACTATAAAAGGGACAGAACTAGGATTAGAAGTTCCAACAACATGAGCCAGTGTCCTAAATGATTCACTATGAAAAAGTGGATCCTCTACTCTAGACCCAATGTTAGGTCCAATAGGTACTCCAATATTTTCAGCAACAACAATTTGTCCTGATGAATTCATCCAGAGAAAGTGTGCGTCTTTTCTAATATTCAATAATGTATTTGGGGGAAGCCGGAAAGCCTCTAAGGAATCTGAAACAATTCGAAATCCTTCCAAAGAGTGTGTGCTTCCAACTTCAAAAGCTACTTCGTTATTGACTACTCTCTCAGGAGAGACTTCTAGTGAGTTAGGAAGAAAAGGTTGGTAACCTTCTGGATCTTCCAGGGGTAGCACTTGCATCCTACGTGAACAAAGAAGGCTGATGTTAGCTGAACCAAGTAAAGAATGAAAAAAATCTATGGCCAACTAGAGAAAAAAACAACATTCACTAGTAAAATCTAAGAATCAAACCAAGAAAACAAACCTCTTATTTCAAATTCACTAGTTCGTGATGAAATCAAACATCATCAAATCAAGACAAAAAGGAGTTGGGGTAAGAGAGTAGAGAAGTTATGTTGACGACCTGCTTAATGGAATTACACCCTGGTGCAAGGTCCCACACATAATCGTGGGTATACCCTCCAAGGAGCCTGAGTGAGTTTGGCCAACGTTGATTCCAGGTATCGTGAATACTTGCCCCTCCAGAGTCACCTCGTGTAAATACCCTAGAGAGATAGGCTACTAAGGTTACCAACAACAACAATGATTCCTAGGGAAACAATCGATAATCCGATCCATGCGCAAAGATGGGGTATCTAGCCTAAAATCAACTCGAGAGGATTCCACTCATAATTGTGGGTATACCTTCAAGTTACCCCCAATAATACATACATCTCTACACCAATACCAACAAAGAAGGGTGAGTAACTTTGCCAATCTTAATGTGACCTCATGATTGACCCTTGTGTTAGAAGGGCTTCCCAAGACACAATGTAGCAATTGGATTTGAACTCTCCCTATCACAAGATGTTATTGTGTGTTTTGATGCTTTGGAGAGTGTGCCTTACAAAATATTCCAAAGCAACATCCTAGCTAATTTTGGTGAAGAGGATCCCTAGAAAATTAAACTCACTAACGAATTTTAAATTTACAGTGTATTTTATAGGTTGTTGTTTACTCAAAAAGGGAGATGGAAGCGAAATTGATGAAGTTGTGACCTTGACCCAATATAATTCAAAGAGAGATGAATGTGCAATTTTTCAATTCAATGAAATCTAGTTACAACAGGGAGAAGGTATTTATTTCTAAGTATAAAAAGCTACAAATTACAAATTCTTAATCTCGAATGAACACAATTCCAAATAATCATGAACTACAAATTTTCCAATTTCTTCTCTTTTTCAATATTTTGAATGTAAAAATTTTCTTATGAGAGATTACTAAAAAGAATAAACGAATTCAGTTCTTCCTTTTCAAGACAAAATCAGAGGTGTGATGACGAAAAGAAAAAGTAATCCAAGAAAATCAAGACATTCTTAATACAATTCCCAAATCAAATTCGTGACATAAACAAAAAGAAAAAGACAATTAAACTTTTGACACAAGCAAGTAAAAAGTGTTTATTAATCAATCAACCAATCCGACAAACAATATGTATCTAAAACTTAAAACAAACTAAAGACCCTTTGTCAAACAAGCACCTAGATCAAGATCTGAGATTATATCCTTGTGACAATGAGCACAACCAAAAATCTTGCAAAATGCAAAGAAAGACTTTCAATCGATAAAAAGCAATCACAAGCAAGTTTTAAACTCAAGAATTAATCAAACATGGCCATAATAAGTTCACTCGAGGCTACTAAGGCAAATTTGGGTGATAAAAGGCAAATTGACTCACTCCAAAAAAATCTATAGGATTCGTCGTAGGCTGGGTATATGACACAATGTGATGAGCTAAGGTCATCACAAGCTGCTAGCAGGGCACAGTGCAACTTTGGTGCACTCGATTGATCAAGAAGAGTGCAACATTTAAGGGTCATCATAGGCTGCTAGTGAGACACAGTGTGACAATCTCTGTTCATAAGGAAAAATGGGTAGAAAGACAAAAATTTTAAATTAACTTCTAAACCCATTGAGTCCAGATGGATCACCCAGAGACTCAGAGAATGAAAAATATCAGAGGAAGGCAAGCTAAAGGAAAATCGGAAGAAAAAAATCAAAAGGAGGTCATATCCCCAATATGGTCGCCAATTTTGTTATCGGACTTATCGGTAAATGCAGACATAAACCGATCTCCCTAGATCCACCTATATCTAGAAAAAAACAAGACAAAATATGAAGCTTTCCCTAATCTCTAATCATTGAGTTTACTATTCAACAAGAGATAAGAAACATACCATTTAAATATTACTTCCTATTGCTGTTGTCATCTTAGCTCCACTCTAGTGCTCCTGTGATATTGAACTTGCAAGGGAACACAAGCCAACCAAAGTGAATGCAATAATATACTCAACGAGAACCTATGTATGTGATCAATGAATCATACAATAAAACGAGACAAGTTTTATGGGAGAGAAACATATCACTGTTATTATATTAAAGTGAAAGTGGAGATTACAAAAAAAGACTTGATGTCACAAGGTCCTCTTTTGATGACCCTTTTCTCTGACACACACACTTGCTCCATTCTTGAATTAAGAATATCCACAATGACTTGATGGACTTAAATGAGGCTCTCAAGAATGATCCAATGCAGAATTCTCCATACAATCTTAGCCTATTCAACCTTCATTTACCTTGCTTAACCTTTTCCATGAGAAATCCCTCTTTATATAAGCGAGAGAGAGATGGTTAAATATATTAGGATGATCCCACCAAATCATAAAAGCGAGTAATATCCCAACCATACAGATGCCACCTCATCTTCTAGAAGATCCCATTCAAGAACCTTCATGAAACTTGACATTTTCTTGGTCTTTTGACATCGTCGCACCCTAGCTATAGAGAAAATTGTGTAGGCATCACATCACAACTTTAGGGTAGAGGGCGATGATTATGCATTGTCGCATCCTACATATGGTGCAGCCTACGATGACCTTCCTCAATAGGGTTTTTGAGAAGAGAAATTCAACCACTTTCCTCATGAAGAAAGGCTCTTTTTGGGAACATGAACACATGTTGTTAATTGATCACCACAATGACCAAAATAATGTGTAACAACTATTGACACTCCTATTTCTCTTTACACTAAATTAAGAAAGAAAGTTTTAGGATCATAAATTCCACATTGTATAAACAACTTGTTGGTAGTCTTATGTATCTTACTACTATAAGACCTGACATAACATATGCAACAAGTTACATTTCCTGGTTTATGTAATCTCCTAAGGATTCTCATTGGAAATTTGTTAATATAATCTTAAGATACATTGCAATTACAACCACTTATGATTTGTGGTACACAACTTCAACAGACAGTATGCTTACAGGTTATACCGATAGTGATTATGCAGTCTGTATTGACGACATAAAAAGAACTTCGGGATATGCTTTTCTTTTTGGAAATAATTTGATGTCATGGGCATAGAAGAAGCATCCCATAGTTTCTATATCTTCTGCAAAAGAAAAATATGTAGTGGAAACAACAATATGTCATGCAGTTTGGCTTAAAAGGCTTTTGATGGATTTTGGATATACAACAAAATAACCTATTTCGATTTTTTGTGAAAATAATTCTTCCATTTCCTTGTCGAAGAATAATGTGTTTCATCAGAAAATAAAAAAAATTGATACTCTATTTCAATTCATTCGTGAACTCGTAAAAAATGGTGACATTTTTCTCAAATTATGTGGTTATAAAGCTCAGCTAGCTGATATCTTCACTAAACCTCGAGGAGAAGATGTTTTTCAATTTCAACGTCAAAGTTTAGGAATTATTAATAATGCAATCCTCAATATTAAGAGAGAGTGTTAGGAGTTGTAATTGTGTAAAAAAAATTAGTTAGTGAAACATTTTTTTATAGTTACTCCCGTTCAGAAACGGTTAAACTGTTAATTGTGTAGTATTTATATATTAATAAGAAATCAATCAGATGCATTCATTCTCAACCTTATTAGGGTATTATTCTTTATATTTTTATTTCAGAAGGTCCATCAAGTCACGCCAGTGTCGCTGAAGGAAACGTGTAACTGGGCTAAACATTTTAAACAGGTGATAGTGTAGAAGTTTGAATGCTTGTTGTATACATAAACCAATGATATTTTCTACTGAGTTTGTTACGTAGGTGAAGGGAAACTTTATATATAAATATACATATGTGTTTGATTGAATAATAAAAATAATTTTATCTTAATATAGAGTAGCTCTGAGATCAACTCCTTCATGAGAGAACCCAGGAAAAAAAAAATGTGAGATCAATTGAGGAGTTTGTTTCTTAAATATTTTGTGTTCCATACCACTACTGGAGATATAGAGATTGTTGGTGGAATTTTTGGACTCAAATTATTAAACATGGCCTTGTGGAGATCATCATGGCCCTCTCCTTTGCCATGCCTCACACAGTCGTTGGAACCTTAATTGTCTAAAGGTTGTCATTTCCCATGTTTTTTTAAATTGTTGGGCACTTACAAGGACATAACCTTTGTGCATCTCGTCATGGAGCTATGTGCTCTCGGTGAGCTCTTCGACTAGATTTTCAGGAGAGGCCACTTCAGTGAGCACAAGGCGGGACAATCATCATTGTCGTGGAGGCCTGCCACTTGCTGGGATTCATGCACGAGGACTTGAAGCCAAAGAATATTTTGTGGGTTTATTGTGTGCAGAGTGTGAACGCTTTGAAGACCTTGTGTACTAGTGAGTAATGAAGAACTGTTCATAGAATAGGGTAACATAATGACATATGTCTATATGAACTTATGCAATGTTATGTCTTCTAACGATTATAATAACAATAATGACATTGATAATGGTATCATTAAAGGGAATGGTGTTTTTGTTATAATGCGTTGATGCATAAATATGCATGAACTGAATGGCTGGATTCAAATGAATACAACGCACTGATATGTTTCAATGTTGAATTTATCCACATTATGGGCATGCAAATGCAACGTCTTCTATTTTGACAAAATTTTAGTAAATCATCAAAACATCAATTTACTTTTACAATAATATTGATTTATATATTTTAATTATTGTGTTTGGATATAATTATTGCATTAATGTGTTGTATCGTTTAAACAAATATATAAGCTCATTACATCTCTATTTATTGTAAGAATGTAAATCATCTACATATTTAATTAGCGATGTAACATTTTATGGCACTTGATAATGAAATATAATACAAAACCTATTTTATTGTATACTAATAAGAGACCCTTCATCCTACATAATGAGAACATAAAGGTCTATTATAATCAAAATGTCAATAAATAATCGTTAAAATTATTGGTAGGATGTCATTTTCCAATTGGGATAATATGTTCACATTAAAAAAAATGTTTACTATTGTTCTTGATCACTTGTAGGGTGTCAAGTGTATTGACACTAGAATTTATGGTAGCAATTTCTAAAGTAAGTTGAGAGATATCATTCTTATTTTAGGCTTGGGCTACATTGAATGCATTTTGAAAGTTTTTGAAGGACTTGTCTAGGATAGTGATATGATTGTCAAATTATTGTTTACGGGTGGCCATCGAGGAGATAAACTGGCAAGAATAGGGATGATGGGTTTGCACAAAAAGGGCTTAGGACATAATAATATCACCGTGATAAGTTCAAAAATAGGAACCTAATGAGATGGGACCAAATAACGATGCTAGAGAGGGTTGGTGGGTCCATAGAAAAAAATGGTTGATTGGATAAGGGTACCACAACGATTAGTGTGAAGAGAGGAATCTAGTGGGATAAGTCCCAAATAAGGGCCCCAGTGGGACCACTATGTTGATATTGATGTTTGAATAATACTACATTTATAGTGTGCCCAAATTCTTAATAGGTAATATTGTGTAGGACATTTTGTAGCCTGGATGCAGGAATCAAGGTTGCCCACATTAGATGTGTAAAATTTCAACACTATTTATGTTATGTTATGTTATGATAGAAAGGTTTAGGGTTTTGAGGGTTCCTACAGACAAGGGAGTGTCCTATGATATACCTCTCTTATATACTGACAGATTCTAACAATATTACTTGACCTAATATCAGCCCTCCTCTAGCTTACGAGGCTTGACCAAACCCTTAGTCATACTTCCTAATTATCTAGGTACACATGAGTAGTGTTCTTGAGTTTTGTTCTTGGTGACACTATAGTAGTCAAATAATCGATTAACTGAGATACGATCGATTTTAGGAGACTTATGGAACTTCTTATATACCCGATGATATGTGGGAGTGAAAGGACATGTACATGTGCTTTCTAATGAGGTACTACTCGAAGGAGTGCGAACAATGGTTACCAGGATTTCCAACAAGGTGAAACCATGTGTAGTTATTGCATGTATTCTTCCCCAACTACAATTTTACCCACATAACGACATATCACTATGCTTTATAAATGTCAACACAAGTTTCTAGACTATTTTTTTTTTTCTAAAAAACTATAGAGGAAAGGGCTTTTATACAACTTGTAAGGTGCCAAAAGGAAATATGTAGAGAAAAAACATAATTATTATCATAATGATTAACAAAAAGAATGAACAATAAGTGCAATGAGACAATAGATCCAAAATATGATACCTTTATCATATTGGGAGCAAAGTTCACTTGCATCTTCAAGGGGGAAACTTGCAACAGAGAAGAGATCGAGTACAAATGACTTACAAAAAAAAAAATCTATTCTTTTTACACCTATTTATACTATTTCTATCTTCGAGAGAACATTATAGAGGAATAAATTTTTAGAGATAGAACCTTCTAGTAAGTCTTCTTACAGTAGACATGTTCACATTATTACACAGGCCTTATTTATTAATGATGACCTTTATTACATAAAAAAACATATTAGTCTATCTACTTGAGGGGTTAAAGAGGTTAAGACCCTAACAATCGCATCTGTATTTCATCATTATCAATGAAATGAAAACCAATATGCCTCAACATTACTCGAGAAACATAAACTGATGTCGACATGATTGAAGATGTGACTACAAAGGATGAAGGGTCACTTGAAATCCACTAAGGATAAAACAAATACCAATATTATAATGGGGAATGAATTTGATAACTTTCGATGAGGTGTTCAATGAGGATGACATGAGACTTCCCTTAGGTGGAGCACAAATGACAACTAATAATGGAGGAAGTCAGAGAACCAACTAAACATAAGGTGATTTTTCATCCGGGGGAAATTAGATGAACCAAGGGTATGTCAAAATGGGACTAAGTATTAGTGGATGGAGATGGATAGATAGTTGATGATGGAAACTTTGGGGATCACAATAAGGGATACTAGAATATATGAGGTGTTGGATGAAACTAAAATAATTGCAGGTATGGGTGACTTAATGTGGATGCTTTGAACGAGGGTCGAGTTTGATAGAAACTCCATCGGATGCTATGGTATGAGTATTGGTGCTTCCATCATAAATAATGTTCTTTTTATAATTACTATAAATGAAAGAATGTCAAAAAGTAAGCAATTTACAAACAATGAAACGAGAGCCCGGGTGATGTTATCAAACAACTCATCCATATGTGGTGAGAGTGGTGAAAATGAATAGGGAGGGGGCCCTTGTCTAAGTCTATGTGGGGGCGGATGATTAATGAATTGGAATGTAGATGGTCTACTAATATTGGGGGAGATAGAGGCCAATGAAAATGCACTAAAGCATTCAACATAACCAACCATAAAATATGTGAATAAGCAATTATGCAATGTATAGAGAAATAAAGTGGAAAGTAAAAACAAAGAAAAGGAACACTCCTACTAATGAATTATTTTAAATGTTATTGGTTCTATTTGTGACTTTGAAAGAAATTCAAATAATAAAGACAAACATGAAACACAAATTAATCAACAAATATCACAACTGATTCATTTTCTATCCTATCATCATTTATAAGTATGAACCAATTAGGAACACAAACCAAAGAGGGACAATGTGTATTATATTACCTCTCCAAAGATGTATTACCACTCTAAAGATGAATTAAAGTAGAATGATTTGTATTATGTAACCAATTAGGAACATGAATCAAAGAAAAACTATTTGTATTATGTAGTTAATTAGGAACATGATTTAAAGAAAAATATTATATTTTATCTATAAACTTT
>JASDQU010318649.1:0-13225 GCA_032191745.1 Picea mariana
GAGTTAAAGAAAAGTAGCAGCAGCCCACATAGCAGCAACCATCCCTGCAGTGACAACAACAACAAGAAGGACTCAGTGATATGGACAATTCAAGCAGTCACAGTTCACGTAGAGGTGAAGACAGATCTTCACAAAGTGGGGAGGAAGATAATCAGTTGAGAAGATATTCAAGACACATTCGGCTTCTTGAAAGGTATAAAGACTATTCCCTAATGAGTAGCATTTCAAATGTCATAGAACCCATGAGTTTTGATGAAGCTAATGAACATGATGAATGGCGAAATGCAATGGAGGAAGAATTTGAATCTATAATAAAAAAAAATACTTGGGAATTGATTGAATTGCCTAAACATAAGAAGCCCATTGGATGCAAATGGATATACAAACCCAAGTTTAAATCAAATGGTAGCATAGATAAGTATAAGGCTAGACTGGTGGAAAAGGGGTATTCACAAATAGAAGGTATTGTTTATGCTGAAACATTTGCACCAGTAGCTAAATTGGATACTATCAGAATGTTAATTTATTTAGCTACAAAGTACCATTGGAAGTTGCATCAGTTAGATGTTAAATCTGCATTTTTGAATGGTGAGTTAAAGGAAGAGGTTTACCTTACTCAACCTGAAGGGTTTGTTGAAAAGGGGAAAGAACACTTAGTGTGTAAGTTAAATAAAGCATTGTATGGACTAAAATAGGCACCTAGGTCATGGTATGAGAAGATAGAATCTTTCTTTCTTCAACAGAGTTTTATGAGGAGCAAAAGTGAACCAAATCTATATAGCAAATTTGATGAACAAGGGTATATAGTATTGATTTCATTATATGTTGATGATTTAATAATTACAGGAAATGCAGAGAAGTTAATTGATGAAATAAAGGAGCAGTTATCAAAGGTTTTTGAAATGAAAGATATTGGTGAGTTACATTACTGCCTAGGTCTTGAAGTTTGGAGAAATGCAGGCCAAACTTTTGTTTTTCAGAGTAAGTATATTAGAGAAATACTTAAGAGATTTAAAATGGATCAGTGTAAGTCTTCCATTTTTCCCATGCAGCAGAATGTGAAACTTTCTTGTGATGATGGTTCGAAGGAGGTGAATGACACTGCGTATAGATAAATGGTGGGTAGTCTGAATTATCTCACCACAACCAGACCTGATATTTCATATTATGTGAGTGTGTTAAGTTGGTTCATGGCGAAACCTCATGAAAGACATTGGAATGTAGCAAAGGCAGTACTCAGGTATCTAAAAGGGACACTTGATTATGGCATTAAATATACTGATGCATCTAATGTTGAGTTGACAAGTTATTCAGATTCTGATTGGGCTAGCAATATGGATGATCAAAGATCAACCAATGGATATGCATTCAACATTGGATCCAGGGTTGTTTCATGGAGTAGTAAAAACAAGCCTACTGTATCTTTGTCTTCTACTGAAGCATAATATAAAGCCTTGTGTGCAGCAACTTGTGAAGCTATTTGGTTAAGAAGACTTCTTCAAGATGTTGGAGAAGAATGAAAGGAACCTACGATGATCAGATGTGATAATCAAAGTTCAATCAATATTGTGAAGAATCCAATNAGTAAAAACAAGCCTACTGTATCTTTGTCTTCTACTGAAGCATAATATAAAGCCTTGTGTGCAGCAACTTGTGAATCTATTTGGTTAAGAAGACTTCTTCAAGATGTTGGAGAAGAACGAAAGGAACCTACGATGATCAGATGTGATAATCAAAGTTCAATAAATATTGTGAAGAATCCAATTTTTCATGCAAGGACAAAGCATGTTGAAGCTCAGTATCATTTTGTTCAAGAAAAGTTCCAGTCAAATGAAATAACTCTTGTGTATTGTAATACTAGTGAAAATGCAGCTGATGTTTTCACTAAGCCTCTTGGAAAGATTAAGTTTGAACTGTTTAGGGAGATGTTAGGTGTAGAAGCCAATCCATTCTCCATTTAGGGGGAGACTTGGAAATAATGGAGTAAGCACCAGTTGTAAGCACCAGTTATAATGCTTAGTTGTGAGAGTTAGTTGTAGGGGTGTTAAGAGTCAGTTCTTAGTTAAGAGTCTAGTTGTCTTTGGTTTGAATGTAACTGACTCGGTCGAGTCTTTTCCTATATAAGGATGTAATATATCTTCATTGAATAATATAGAAGTGAGCGTAGCTTCACCAGTTGTTTGTTTCACATATTTTATCTATATCATAGTTTACTTTTGCAACTCCTGTAGGCATGTTTCCTTCTTTTTTCGAACTATTACAATATTAACACATTTTAAGATCACAACTAGTAGCAAGAATGAACATAAGAAAATAAAATAAAATGTACCCGTGAAATGACAAGGGAAACTAACCTTCCTGTAAGATTTTGATGTCTAAAAATCCTTCCATGACTCAGCCACTTTGGATGTGTTTGTATGCATGCACATGTGCCACGATTTTCATAATCTGACTGCGTGTTATCACAGATTGACATCCATAGGGGTATTAAATAGCATAGGGGTCGTGGATAAATGAGCATGATGTAATGATGGTGATTATATCATGAATATGTTAGCTTGAAGTTGCGTAATAAATAAGTTAGACAACGCTTATGTGTAGTGACAACGTTTTACTTGTTCTGTGAGTGGTGACAAAATCTTATGTAGAATGACTGTGTTTTAGCCTTTAAATAGTAGTGAACTCTTACTATCAATAGAAACGAGTTTATTATGTGAATGAAAATGGTTTATTGACGCATTCCCTAGTTTAGATAGCCACCTCATGCGTTTTTATATTTGTCAATGGTTGACCAACATATTTATCAGAAGACCTAAACTAGACAATAACTATGAATGACACTATGAATGGTGAAGAAGAAATATCCGTGAAAATTGTAAAATTTTATTGAGTTTGGTTTGTATTTTCCATAATTACTATTATGATTAAAAAAAAAAAAGATATTGAAATTGATAAAAAAAAAACCAATGATGAAATCTATATACTTACTATGCTAAATTCAATAAGGAAAATCATTTCATGTGATATTGAAAGCAATGCATGGAAAATTCAAACCAAATTGCAATCAAAATATTATTTTAAATTTCATTAATCATCACTAAAGTGAAATGTATGTGAAATGATCAATTTGATTTTTATAATATAAATATTTTGTTGTGAGAAATGAAGTAAAAATTTTATTTCATATTGTTAAGGTAAATAAGCCAAGTATGGTAAATCAAGGTAAATTTTATTGAAACTATGTAATCAAGGTGAACCTTTTTTTTAATTAATTACAAGTTTCATCATAAAGTTAAAGATGAGAAGAAGCTAATACCTTAAAATGGGGTTGATTTCGTTATTTTAATCTTCCTTGGATGTTATTTAGATATATTGATTTACCTCCTTATTTACATAAAAGAGAATGCTTCTATCCTTATCTTCCTTACATAGTTGCGCCTTAAGTCGGTTGTGAGTAGCGGTTGGTCTTAGTTATTCCACCACACTTGTCACCTTGCAGAAACAAGAATCCTATGGTTAGTTGCATAGATTTGTAAGTTTAAACTAGGGTGTCCTTGGGTCTCGTCGAATGATTTCTTTGGGGCATGGTGTTCATCGTCCAGTTGTGTGGTTCAACAATTGTCATCATTGCCTTCTTTCCCAAAGACAAAAAAAAATTGCACTTTTCACTTCACTTGGATTCGTAACGTTTTGGGATGTTACATATGGTATCAGAGGGGGTTCAACCCTGCGACTGAAGAATGCCAGGCTTTCCACTGCAGTAAACCCGTGAGAATTAATTTTTTGTGTTAATTAAAAACCTTAACGTGTCCATGTGGTAATTGCATTTAGAGGATTCCATAGAGGTTCGAAATGTGGTGTTGTGGAAGGAGGTGCGACGCCTCTAGAAGTTCTCACACCCTCAAAGTCGAACCCCCAAGGGGAAGAACAAGTCCTTGGGATGGATTCACTTTTTTTAAGGGATGATGATGGTCTGACAAGGCCCTTCCAAGTAATGTCAAAGGGCCTTGATTCACCATCAATACTGAGATGAGGCCAAGGCACCTGTACCCCTGAGGGTCCATAGCACGCCCTAGCTAGTACCGTTAGCATCCATTGAGAACTCAAGAGAGTTGAGTTCTCGAGTCCACGAGTGTTGCGGATGACTGTGTCGTCAAGGCAAAGTTGTAGAGAAAGGCATTTTGCTTCACTCTTCGCAATTATGACCTCCAGCATGAAGGTCCGCATGGTGGTATTTCAACTGAAGGGGAGCGATCTTCTATAGTGGAAGACACTCCTGCCACATTTGAACATGGTCATCGACGAGGTGTCATGGAAACTGTTCAAGGAATGGTTCTAGGAGAGGTATCTTTCTAAGGAATTCATTGAGCGTCAACTCAACAAGTTTGATGCCATGCGATAAGTCAGTCGTATGGTGCCTATGTACGAGGCCCATTTGGAGTTGCTTCGGTATGCTCCACACTAAATTACCCAGAAATTTAAGGTCAAGAAGTTCGAGTTTGTCCTTATTGTTAGAATTCATCTTCTACTATGGGTACTAGGAATAAGGACCGAAGAAAGTGTGTTTTATTGTGGGGAGCCACATTACCAGCATTATTGCCCAGAGGAAGGGGTGGAGATTCTGGATCAGTCGGACCCACTACCATGGGAGTTTTGGGAAAGGCCCATTGGATTCATGCAGTAGTGAATAACTACTAGGCAGAGCACCAGTCGACTGTGCTCAAGACGTCAGGTATCGTCGCTAACCAGACCCTTGGTATTTTGATAGGTCTTGGTGCAACCGAGAGTTTCATCTCTGGTGTCATGCTAAGAAGGATTAAGGTAAAGGGAGTCTAACATGATGAGTTTATCTTTGTAGAGATGGCTTCGAGAGCCAAACATAAATTTGGAGAAAAGCTTAGGAGTTGTACCCTTAACCTGGGAGAGTATGTCACCCGGGCCAACATGTACGTCATGATATTAGGATCTTATGACATCGTGATCAGTATGAACTGGTTGGAATCGCATGAGGCAATACTCAATGGTAACACAAAATGATTGAGCGTGGTCGATGATGAGGGACAGAGACACATGATTGTAGGTAGGAACCAGGGAGTTTCCCTGAGTTTTATCTCTTCCTTGTAGTTATGAAAGAGCTTGCGCAAGGGATGTAAGTGATATGTGATCTTGGCATTAAATGAGAAGGGAGTAGCGGAAGGTCTAGAACACCTTCTTGTGGTGAGAGAGTTTGCAGATGTCTTCCTGGAGGAGTTACATGGGATGTCATTGGAGAGGGAATTGGAGTTTACCATAGACCTTAAACTGGGGACTGGACCGATAGTAATAACACCTTATCATATGTCGACCCTAGAGTTACAGGAGTTGAGAATGCAACTGAAGGAGTTGTTGGACCTAGGACTTATACGTCTGAGTGTGTCACCATGGGGTGCACCTGTTATTTTCATATGAAATAATTATGGGTCGTGGAGACTCTGCATTGACTACCATTAATAGAACAAGGCAACAATCAAGCATTAGTATCTATTACTGAGGATTGATGATCTGTTCGATCATATGAAGGGTGCGACGGTGTTTTCAAAGATTGACTTGCGATCAGGATATCGCCAATTATAGATCAAGAAGGATGACATCCCTAAGACCTCCTTTAAGACGAGGTTTGGACATTACAAGTTTATTGTTTTGATGTTTGGACTCACAAATGTCCCAGGGGTATTTATGATTTGATGAACGGGGTGTTCCATGAGTACTTGGACATGTTAGTCCGAGTATTCATTGACAATATTATGATTTACTCTCGAACGATGGAGGAGAATGATGAGCACTTGTGCTTGGTACTAAAGTGTCTATGAGAGCACAAATTATATGGGAAGTTGTCCAAATGCTCATTTTATCAATCAATGATTCAATACTTAGGCATGTCATCACCGACGAAGGTATCGCAGTGGATCCAGCTAAGGTCGAGGATATTATGGAATGACCTACGCCAAAGAATTTCCCAGAAGTGCGTAGCTTCATGGGTTAGCAGGATACTATTGACCATTCGTCGAGGGATTTTTGAAGATAGAAAATCTGATCATGGAATTATAGAAGAAGCCTAAGAAGTTTTTTTGGACCGACAAATGTGCAAAAGTATTTCAGAGGCTCAAGGAGCTATTGAAAATGGCACCGATACTAAAGGTCCCTGACATGGATGCGGACTTCTTGGTATGCACTGACACATCCAAGGAAAGCTTAGGAGGAGTCTTGATGCAATATGGTCGAGTGATCTCTTACATCTTGAGGAAACTGAGAAGGCATGAGGAGAACTATGTGATGCATGATTTGGAGTTGTTATCCATTATATATGCCTTGAAAGTTTGGAGACACTATCTTGCTGGAAGAAAATTTTAACTAAAGATGGACCATTGTGGACTACAACACATCTTTACGCAAAGTGACAGAACGCAAGACAACGACATAAAAGAAACAATGAACCGAGTGGAAGATGCATTGAGTCAGAGGCCTCGCATCTTTTTGGCGTTGCCTCTTTAGATGAATCTATGTAAAAGGATTATAAATTTACAGCATGATGATGACTGATACAAAGAGGTTAAGGATTTTATCGGACAAAACACAATGATGGTACCAAGATTTGAAGGATTTACATTGGACGATGATGGATGACTGAGATTTAAAAATCGAATTTACATACCACTGAATGGCGAGTTGAGGAGTTTGATCCTAAACAAGACTCACAAAGAAGTGTAGATGGCTCACCTAGGAGTCACGAAGATGAGGGCAGAACTTAAACGCATATTCTTCTGGAAGGGAATGAAGGCAGACATAGTTAACTATGTGGCCAGATGTCTAGAATTCCAGTAGGTAAAGGTTGAACATAGACATCTAGCAGGATTATTACAGGCACACACTATTCTAGAATCCAAATGGGAAATCATTTCGATGGATTTCATTGTTATATTTCCACTGACGGCAAGGAGACACAAATCGATTTTTGTGGTAGTCGACACTCTGATGAAGAGTGCTCATTTTATTCCTATATGTACGACGTATCAGATAGTTAGATTTTTCATTAGTGAGATTGTGAGGCTGCATGGCGTACCTAAGGGACTTATATCTAATCAAGGATCAGTGTTTACTGGACGATTTTGGACTAGTTTCCAAGAGGCCGTGGGAACCCAACTTAACTTTATTACTACATATCACCCTAAGGCAGATGGGAAGACTGAACGAACAAACCAGGTATTGGAAGACATATTGCGGATGTACATGATGGACCAACAAAAGCGTTGGGAAGAATTCTTGTCACTGGTAGAATTCTCTTATAACAACAGTTACCAAATAACCATTAAGATGGCTCCCTTTGATTTTGTTTATGGTCGACCATGTCATACGCCTTTGAGTTGGGATTGGCTTGAGGACAGGGTCCTGGTGGGACCAGAAACAATCCAAGAAATGGAAGATTAAATGCAAACTATAAGACAAAGGATCAAGGAAGTGCAACATCAGCAGAAGAGTTATGTCGATGCGCGTCGTGTCGACTATAGTTATAATGTGGTGATCAAGTATTTTGCGGCTGAAACTGCATAAGAGTTCGATCAAGTTTGGAAAAAGGAATAAAATATCTCCTAGGTTCATGGGATCCTACGAGATTGTGGAAAAGAGAGGTCTGTGGACTAATGACTAGCCTTGCCTGATTCTTGAGGTGTATGCACGATGTCTTTCACTTCTCTGTTTGAGACATTATGATTAGTGATCCTACACATGCTTTGACTTGAGCACCTTGCGGGTGTTGGATGAGGGTGCATTCATGGCTGAGCCGATTCGTATCCTAGATCAACGCATTCTACAGCTACGATGTCAAACAGTAGATGAGGTCAAGGTATAGAGGGACAACTATAGTCTGCACTCAATGACCTCAGAGGACGCATATGATATGCGCCAACATTTTCCATTTTTGTTGCATAGATAGACTTATGATACCCTGATACACGTTATTTTGTCACTTTTTACTGTGAAACTTCGGGACGAAGTTTAGACCAAAAGGGGGTGTGTGTAACATCACGCTCTTGTGCGCACTAAACAAACTTATTCTTTGAGGACACTTGCTTTCAAGTGATCCAGATTATATACTATTGGTTGTTGATTATGATTATGAAGCATTATGGATGCGATAATATATGTTATTTTGTTTTATTGACTTAGACAAGTGCTATTGACTTGATTCTCTTGAGTGTGTAGGATTTTGGACCTTGAGGATGATGAGGCATCGATGAAACCCTTTGACTCTGGATCGAGTCAGGGAGTGGACTATTGTATTTTATTGTTGTATATATGACATATGTGTATCTGATTAGATGTTATTATTATGAATCTCATTTCTGACATGATTCGTTGATGATGGATTTTGATGATAACTTGTCGATTGGACTCACATGTGGAGTAGAGGGGTCACGCACGACTACCAGAGACATTGAGGGAGAGGTGTGGACATCAATCCTACCATAACCTACTAGAACTCTTGTCATGGCTCGAACTATAGGTTAATGAATACCGGGTTCGAGAAGACCCATGATGTCGTGAGGGCAGACTGCGACAATCACTCACGATGATTCTAAGGGTCACGCAATAAGGCAGTGGCTTTATTCCTTAGAGGCCTTTAGTCTCCCACAAGATAACCTAACTGAGTATTGACTCCAAGGGTTTTTGATGTCTACCAAGTCAGTCAACAGGTGATTGGCACCCTTGAAACACGTAGTGCGTCCTGAAGGGCACGTCGTGCAAGGGAAACAGAATGAGGCGAGTGGCACCCTTGGAGAACCTAGTGCATCTTAAAGGGCACGTCGCATTGTTAACTATAAGAGAATAAACCTAGATGGCCTTAGAGTGAATAAAGTGATAAGAAAATTTTAAAAACAATTTCCCTAATAAAATGTCGCCCAACCTCGAAAATTAAAATCTAGGTCTAAAGTGATACTTGTGGAAAAAAAAAATTAAAAACAATAATATTCATCATTGAACCTGTGACGAAAGGGGGGTAAGAAACTTGATTAAATTATTAAAATCAATTTAATGAGGGATTTAAAATTTTAAAAGGGAAATGATTGTTTTGTTACACATGCTAACTAAAATTTATTAATTAAAAGAAAAAGGGGAAAAAAATAATTATCTACACTTACTAATTTGAGTTTCATATGAAAAGGGAAAGAGGGAAATTTAAAAGAATTAGGAAACTATGTAAAAATGGGGAGACACAAAGAGAAAGGTAAACATATGGAAAAAGAAGAATGACCAACTTAGCAAGGAATCTTGTCATTAAGAACTTTCTAAATTGAACTCAACTAGTAAATTAGTAAGGGGGGAAGTCATTAAATTGTGTAAGGGAATATGGGGACACCTAGAAGCGATTCTAGGAATACTTTTAGGTGGGTGAGGGAAATATGAGTAATTAATTAAATTAATTTCTGGTGCAATGAAGGGGATGGGGATGGGTGACACATGTATGGGGAGGATTTTTTTGAATTAAATTATTGAACAATAAATTAAATGGGAATTTCGGAAAGAAGTGACTTAGAAATTCTATATAAAGGAGGGAGGAGGAGATGGATGGATCTCTTCTGTTAGGCATAATGTTACGCTGCATAATTTTAGACTTGATTGACTTAGCTTGTGGGAGTTGGGATACCCAGCTCGGTGAGGAGTGGTAGCTCGGCCTTGTGAGGTGAGATGGGAGCTAGTTTTTCTCTGTTTTAGTGTGCGTGGCCCCTTTGCATCTTGGGGGGCTAAGGTGGAAGATGATTACCCCTAGCGTTGGCTGGGAGGAACCTGTGAAGTATCATCGGTCAGAAAAAGGGAGTTGCACGTAGTGCACAGGACAACGAATCAGAACAAAAGACTTGGGCTACGATATGCTTACTTTTATTCTGCATGGTAGATTATTATTATTGTTGGAAGATTGGTTGTTGTCATTGATGTCAACCCTGGTCATGGGTTTTGGACCGCAATATTGATGAAGGTATTTGGACATGAAGGACAATGCACATGCAGATACAACACCCATGGATGGATAGTATACATCATGTTGTTTTTGATGGTATGTGGCATGTCACGTGGATCCTCATGGTTGAGGAGAAATGAATTTTTGAATATGACAAAGTGAATTGAAGAAGGAAGTACATGTAGGCCCTAAACATAATTAAAGAACAGGATTACAAAATAAGAAAATGTCAGGTCAACCCTAATGTTAAAAGGAAGTGACATAAACGGTATAAATAAATATCATTATACATTCATTTGATACAGAAGTCAAATTTTAGAGGAAATTAGAAGTAAATAAGGTCGGATTTCAAGGGAGGATGAAGTCTTTTGGTGATGTGTTCTAAGGTATGTTATTTTCAGGTCATCTTACCATTTTCTCTATAACATTTTTTTATATAGCAACTCAGATGGTGAAATTGCTATGGTATTGAGAAGACATATCAAGGTACCTGTGGTAAAATTGTCAACTCTTGATTCGCTATAATTATGGAGATACACTCTGTGGAAGATAATATTTTTTACCAATCCTAAAGATAGTCAATAAACATGTGTTACGGGTAAAATAGTCATAAATTCTTCATAGATAATCCAAATGAAGTGGTACAAATTGAATTGGAAAGAGTATGGACTTTATCTTCTTGTGTGCGATTTTCAGAATCAGATGTTAAATATTGAGCATGGGGCATTCTATACAAGTTCGGTCTCCCGAATAAACTAGAATTGAACAAAGTCTACCATTCTCTCTATAACTTCTTTTTGGGTGGAAGGAAGGGGAAAGGATGTATATTTAAATCCTCTCTTGATATTGGAGGATTTTATCTTCCTTTTGGAGGTTTATCCCTCCCTTTACATTTGGAAGTTGTAGCTACCTTTGGAAGTCATTACTTCCCTTGAACAATAACTATTGATTATTTCTCATATATTGTGCATGGTGTATTGTGGTGTATTGGTGTAACTCTTATACTATTGTTCATGTCTCATTGGATATATTTGAATGGTTTAAGAATAAGTTGAAAAAGGTTTTAAATTGTACTTGATATTGATTCACCCCTCTCTCAGTATCAACAATTGGTATCAGAGTAGGTTTCCTTCAGAACAGTTTAACCACTGGAAGGAAAATCCTGAGCATAGATGGATGACCATGAGCACATTTCAAATGGGATTCAAAAATTTGATAGAAGAAATTATGCATACTGGAGTGATAGAGTGAAAACTTACCTAACGGCTTTGGGAGTAGACATTTGGTACTTAGTTGTAAATGGATATGTAATCCCAAATAATGCTCCAACCAATCCAAACAAGAAGAAGCTTATGAGTTGTAATTCCAAATCTAGACATATTATTCTAGCAGCATTAGCACCAACCATTGCTAGAAAAGTGATGGTTTGTAACACTGCTAAAGAGGTATGGGACAAACTCAAGAGTATGTATGAAGGTGATCCAAAAGTTAAGTAGGTCAAGCTTCAACGACATAGAGAAGAATTTGAAAATTTGAACATGAATGAAAAGGAAGATATTACAACCTATATTCTTAGAGTTTATGAAGTTGTTAATGCTATCAAGGGATTAGGTGAAGAGCTCGATGAATCGCTGGTTGTACAAAAAGTGTTGAGATCACTTCTCTTGAAGTATGATGCTAAGGTCTCCGCCATTGAAGAAACTAGGGACTTGACCAAAATGACAATGAATGAATTACATAGGTCTCTTATAGCATATGAAATGAGAATAGGTACAGAAAGTGACCAACCAAACAATGAAGTAGCATTTAAATCCATAAAAAAGACCAAAGACAAGGATAATGACCTTGATGAAGAAATAACAAATTTTTTAAGAAGGTTTCAGAGGGGAAGTGGAAGATACAAAGGTAAGTCTCCTCTCAAATGCTTTAACTATGGTATAATAGGACATATTGTTGAAAACTGCTACTATAAAAAGAAAAGTCTCAACAATAAAAAGAGCTTCTATTCCAAGGATGATGACATCTCCTCCGATGAGAGTGATGAAGAAGATAATGATGGAGGAGAAGTCCTCTTCATAACCCAAGAAACCCAGGATGATGATCACAAGAATTCTAAAGAAGAAGAAATCATTTGTGAATAAGATTCAGATGAGGAAACCAACGTTGATTCCTTTTGGGGATACAAAGAAAATGCAGAGAGAGAAAAAGAAGATGAGAATCTTGAAAAGTTGAAGCATGTTGAAACTGAAAATAACAAGCTTAGAAACACACACATAATGCTAAAAGGTGAATTCAGTAGTTGTGAAGAAGCGAATTACAAGCTTGAAAATATCATTAATATCTTGAAGGAACAATTAGAATATTATGAGAAATTGAAAGAAGAATTAGATCACAAAAAAGGGGAGCTACTATTGACAACAAAAAAGTTGAAGAAGTTCGAAAAAAGCACTAAACAATTAGATGGGATCCTTAGCAATAAAAGATCTCCAAATGACAAGACAGGACTAGGATACAATCACAGTTTGAAGACAACAAACCAAGAGAAGGAAGATGAAAATGATAAAACCAACACTCCAGAACAAGTTGAACAATAAGATAGAAGACTATAATTTAGAAGGAATGTGACATCAAGAAGATCCTCTCCCATCAGGTATGAAAGAAATCATTATGAAGGAAAATACAGAATAATATATCATGAACTCAGATGGACCACACCACAAAGAATATCACATACTCCTAGGTATCAAAATTTCTTTCTTGGACATTGTTATACTTGTGGAAATTTTGGACACAAGGCAATCGATTGTAGAATCAATGAAAGGAATAACTATGAAAGCTACATGAATGGTGAAAATAGTAGATATGGAAATGACCGTAGACCTCTCAACATAAATTATAATCCCTTTGACCCATTAATGGATGAAAATATTATATGTTACAAGTGCAATAATCTTGGTCATAAAGAACGAGATTGCTGAGAGATGAAGGAAGATAATCATATGCTAAATGTCTGTATACCAACTATAACATGGAAAAGGAAAGAAATTCCACAAAATGAAAAATGTCAAATAACATTGGTCACTAAAGAATGAAAAGGAGAAGATAAATGGTTCATAGAAAGTGGGTGCTCATCTCATATGACCAAAGATCAAAGAAAATTTGTCATCTTGAAGAAAAAGGGTGGAAATGTTACATTTAGAGATGACTCATCTACTAAAATACTTGGAAAAG
>JASDQU010318653.1:0-13133 GCA_032191745.1 Picea mariana
AAGAGTATATTTGAGGTGAGAAGTTTTCACGGATTGGCTAGTTTCTACCGGAAGTTCATCAGGAATTTCAGTGGAATTAGTGCACCGATGATGGACACAGTGAAGAAAAGACACAAATCTTTTCACTGGACAAAAGAGGCTGAGAAGATTTTTAATCTATTGAAGAGGAAGATTACAAAACAACCAATTCTGGTGTTGCCGGATTTCCAAAAGACATTTCAAGTGAAATGCGATGCAAGTGGATTTGCAATAGTGGAAGTCTTGAGTCAAGAGGACAGGACGATATCATACTTCAGCGAGAAGCTGAATGAAGCAAAGGTGAAGAACTCCACATATGACAAGGAGTTCTATGCTATCATCCAGGCATTGAAGAAATGGAGGAATTACTTGATTCCCAAAGAGTTTGTCTTATACAGTGACAATCATGCACTACAGTTTGTGACTCAACAGGAAAAGTTGAATTAGAGACATGTCAAATGGGTGGAATACATGCAATATTTCACTTTTGTGATTAAACATATTTCTGGTACTGCTAACAAAGTTGTTGATGCTTTGAGTAGGAAATGTTTTCTATTGCAGGAGTTCAAAGTCAAAACACTAGGTTTTGATGACCTCAAGGACATGTACAGAGATGATCTAGATTTTAAGAAATCATATGAAGCAACTGAGAATCCAATTCTCAAAGATAGAATCCAATGGATAGAGTACATGATCCAGGAAGGATTATTGTTTAAAGGTAATCATCTTTGTATTCCAAAATGCTCCATGAGGGAGAACCTGCTGAAGGAGAAACACAGTGGAGGATTAGCAGGACACTTTGGTCATGACAAAACGTTCGCAAAGCTGAATGAGTCATAATTTTGGTTGAGAATGTGAGCTGACGTCAAAAGATTTGTAGATAAATGCAGAATTTGTCAGCATTCGAAAGGAAAGAGACAGAATGCAGGATTTTATCAACCATTGCTCATACCTGAGATGTCGTGGGATGCAGTCAACATGGACTTCATATTGGGGTTGCCAAGAATGAAAAGAGGATTTGATTCAATATTTGTGGTGGTGGATAGATTTTCCAAGATGTCACACTTCATTCCATGCCAGAAAACCCGTGACACAACTCACATTGCGAATCTGTTTTTCAAAGAATTCATTTGAATTCATGGCTTACCAAGGAGCATAGTTTCGGATCGAGACACTAAATTCGTGGGACACTTCTGGAGGAACTTATGGAAGAATCTAGGAACTAAATTGTCGTTCAATTCATCTTATCATCCTCAGATGGATGGACAAACAGAAGTCGTAAACAGGAGTCTGGGAGACTTGCTGAGGAGCCTGGTGACAGAACACCATAGTCAGTGGGACAACATATTACCATAGGCGGAATTTGCTTATAATGATTCAATCAAAAGAAGTACAAGGAAGAGTCTATTTCAGATTGTCTATGGCATGCAACCGAGGGGAATTTATGAATTGAGAGATTCAGAACAGAATGCGACTAGGAGTGCTAGTGCAGAAGATTTTGCAGAAGCGATGAAGGAAATTCACAGCCAGGTGAAGGAGCGTTTACAGAATTCAAGCAAGAAGTATAAGCGAAGAGCAGATCAACACAAGAGACAAATTCAATTTGAAGTTGGTGATTTTATTCTGGCACACCTAAGAAAGGAAAGCTTCCCGAGAGGAACATATAATAAACTGAAGATGAAGAAGATCAGACCATGTAAGATCTTGAAGAAATTTGGGGCAAATGCTTATGAGATTGAATTACCCAATGGGATCGAAATTTCTCCGATATTCAATGTCTCATATTTGTACCCATACAAAGTTGAGGAAGCAGGAACAAACGATGAACAGTCAGAGGTTCAGTGGAAAAAGTAGATGCCAGTTGCAGAAAAGCCACAGATGGAGCACATACTGAACAAAAGGGTCGGCAAGAAGACTAGACGAAGGAAATACTTTGAATACTTGGTCAAATGGAAAGGACATCCAGTTGAAGATGCCCGCTGGGAGAATGAAGCAGAGATTCAGAAGCATGGACAGACCGTCCAAGAGCTCATGGACAGGAGCCCATGAAAATTTTCAAGCGAGGGAGTATGATGCAGGAGCATCGTCAACATCAAGTGAGCGTCGGGCAAGCGCAACACATTTTGAGCACATGACAAATTGTTTAAAAACTTTTGAAGATTGGATGCACCAAACTTAAATGTGATAGTTAAGGAGAGGCATACTTATATATTGTAAAGGACCTTGAGCGATCCGCTCTCATCCATAGTAGGTAGAAAGAATTTATGTTAGTAGGTAGCTTTGAATTCTCTGATTAGATAGTTTTAGGAGTGGATGGAAAACGGATATAGACACCCTCAGTGTGTATTGTAACATTATCAGAAGAGAGCATAGGAGAGAAGAAGAGAGCTGTCTAGCAGACTCCATGTACAGAAGTTCTAGATTAATACAAAGAAACTGTGATTCAGACTCATGGTGTTCATATATTCTTTGTGTATGCATCTTCAAATGTTATGCTCATGAATGTTTTACTCTTTCTGTCATGCAATTTCTTTTATTCCATGTATGAATGATTTCTTGTTGAATATTTGAAATCTGAGAGGAAAGGGTAGTGAAATGAGTTTCAACTGTTACTCTATCTAAGAAAGAGTTCCTGCAAGGAGTGCAGTTGAATTGTCCGCAAAGAGTGCGTTGACAAAAGGTTCAGAGGTTCGTCTCTGAAAGCTTAGGAGAGATAGAGTTTGTTCTCATATTCACACAGAGGTGCAGTCAGGCACAGGAGCCGTGCAAGGAGTGGGCAAGCCGAGGAAAAACTTAGAGTTTTGAACCTGAGCAAAGTATTGAGAGACCGTTGCTGCAGAGTGTACGCAAGGTCGAAGAGAATTCAACACTTCAAGTGTTTGGAGGTTTCCGCAAGGATTGCGTACAAGGGTCTTCTTTAAGACTCAAAGTTGTGAGAGAGCTCAAGAAGGATAAAGCCTTTGAAACTATTGAAGGCAGTACAAGAAGTTGGTTCATTTGAGTGATTAGAAGGCATCGGAAGTTTGTGGCACAAGTGGATAAATCCGAGGAAGAGTCCTTGGTTCACTTCATAGAAATCATTAGGGGGAAGAAACAGACGATCAGAATTATCTGTTGGGAATTAGTGAAATCCCGTCAGTCGTCCGATCTGACAAAGAAGCGAGGAGGTTACGACCGGGTTTCCAAGGTACAAGCTTAGGAGATTGTGAACCGTTGGATATTCACTTAGATACCCGTTAGTCGTTCGACCTAACAGGAGTTGCATGGGATTTGAACCCTCTCAAGTCGAGCGAAGGTCCCAAAGGGTATTGGGATATCGAGGTGTTGGAGTTCAGAATATCGGGAGTCCTGTGGACAAGAGATCGGGTAAATCCACAGTGAAAACCCCGAAACAAATCACAACCGTCCATCTATTGGGACATGTGGCAGGAATCGAGAGCCATCGGCATCTCAGAAATTTAGAGACCAAGAGTCTGAGACTTTTTGAGTCCCGAAACAACGAAAGGATCACAGCCGTGGATCTCAGGAAGGACACATGTTGCGTGATCATCCAAATCGGAGATTTGGCCATCGGGGCTCACATAAGCGAGCGGTTTGATTTTGCATTTGGAGAAGACCGAGGTTTGATCTAAACCGTCCATCCATTTGGGACGCGTGTAGGAAATCCGAGAAGTCAGGGTTTGGTGTTTCATGAATCCTGAAGACAGGAAACACTTACATTTCAGAATTGCAATGTCCAAAATCCCGATAAGGAGGAAAGCTCTGTTATGGGGCCCAACTGACGTCATCTCGTCATAATAGGAGGTCGGGAATCAGAATTTTGGGAGTCCCGTGGGAAAGAACCCAAAGGCATTTGTTTCCCCGAAATTGCGAAGTGATGAGGACCATCCATCTTTGAGGATGCATGGCAACAATCTCGACTTCCGGGGAAAGTCCCGAAAAGGAAGTCATATCGGGAAATCGAAATTCGAGAAATCAGGAGAATCAAGGGCAAATGCATTTTGGCAATTGAAGCCCCGAAGTCCCGAAAAGGGTGATAGGACTGCAGTCATATAAAGGGAGGTCGTATGGACCCAAAAGTCTAGCCCAGGGGACTAGCGGAAGTTGAAGCATCTCGGAATATTAGGAAATCGGGAAACAAAAGTTTTGCGACATCAGGGATTGTGAAACCCCGAAACCCGAATTTTTATTTTTCTGTGGTGAACAGAAAAGCGATCGGGCCTAAAGGCTGTAAGGAGCAGAAAAGCCCTGTGGGTTGATTCTGTTAGAGATTCTGAGGAGGGATCAAAGAGCCTCTTCAGCTTGAAGGTGGAATTAGAACGATCCTTAAGACCGGGAGGTCAGCGTAGAGGCCTTTGCCGAGGCAGAGGGTGTGTCTGTGTCACAATGTCTTTCTTTTTCTTTTGGATATTTTACTTCTTCCTCCTTTTCTTGTCTAATGTCAGTTCCTCCTCTTCATCTGATTCAAAATGTGTCGATGTAGTTGCAGTATATGTTCTTTACATTTCCTCCTCCTATTCTTTCCTCTATTGTTGTTCATGTGACTTCTCCTCATCAGATATCATACCTATGGGTTTTCCCTTTCATCTGGTGATGAATTCATCATAAGTTCGATCTTCGCAGGTGAAATTATTATTCTTCCCAAGTGGCCAAAGTATTTTCCTAGGCATGTTTCACTTGGATGCAATACTCCTTGACCACCCTTTTGGGATCAAGAAATATTTCATCTTCGAATCTATATGAAAACAATATATCTACTTCATCTTGTTCATGTTTGATCCTTTCAAATGAATATAATCCAACCCATAAAGGTAGTGGGGTCCAAATATCCTTCTTGTCTCTATACAATGATTCTCTGACTTTGTGAATTATAGTTTGATATGTTATTTCTTGGAGTTCCAGTCTATCCAACACAAATATCAGGAGACGATGGGGAGATTTAGTAGCCTCGTATATCCTTATGTAGGTTCCATGTTTTGTTAGATAACAGTCACCGATCTTCCTGACTATTTATAATGCTTTATATGTCATGCATGGGGATGGTGCATAGAAGATGAGATCATACAAAGGTGCTATGAAGTGGTCACAAATATTGTGGTATTTTGTTTTTTACTTGTGATACCAGAGCACCTTGTAGTAGACGTGTATAGATGGGTTGGTTAGTTGCCAAGCCCAACCTATCTTTGGATATTTATGACATATGCACATAATATCCAATAGATAAGATGCCATATGAAAAATTGGCAATTTCTGTGGTTCATTCTATTTGACAGCTATGATATATGTTGCCAAGCTTGATGGTAGGATATCATCCTAGTTAAATGTTGACCCTTCATATGCACAGTAGTGTATCAGAGGCATTAAGGACATAGTAAATGTATAAGCTGCTTGCTCCCCATACATTCTGCAAAGCATCACCACTATATATTGGTAGGGTCTTCTTGGTGCAGTGGTTGGGTACCTGCCAGATGGTCTTCTATGCTTGAAATATTTATATGGTTTGTACCATATCTTTAACAAGTCCTTTGCTTTGTGCGAGAATTTTCCAAGTAGTTCCTTATCTAAATTCTATATTCCCTTCTCTAGATGATAATATTTTTCTATATCGACCGACTAGAATGATGTTATGGGCTCCCCTCTATCATTGAGTATGTATCAACTATACAAGTCCACATGCTTGAGAATCCACGTGATCACATCTGCATAAGGTAATACTACAACACAGGCTGACACCCTATGTAGCCCTGATATCCAAATATTCTTGAAGATTTAGAGTTCATCTTGGTCTTCATCTTCCATTGGGAATGTTTATATTTTGAACATATGAAATACCTCACCCCAATTGGGTGAATCTTTTCCTTTCTCTAGGAGTCATGTTGTATCCTCATATACTACCCCTAGAGAATCAAGTTCTTCCTGATGTCTACTTCCACTTTTGGAAGCCTCTATGATAGGTGCCTTTCTCTTTATATTCTTATATGGAGAAATATTTGAATCTGCAACAAACAATCATGATTAGTTCATAAAACCAATAATAGAGGTGATGAAAAATTAAACATGAAACATCATTCCTTGTAAGGATATAAGAAATGAGAATTTGAGTAGTGAATAAACATTAAAGAAAAATATTCCCATGTGAACTTGTGTCAGATACATGAAGAATCACTTGTGGCAATGTTAGGAGGGATATCATCATCTAAGGATGATAGGATGATCAAAGGAATGATGAAGGTTTAAGGTAGAAAAGATTAGTTTGGGAAAAATCTAGGTGGGATTAAATTTGATGAGAAATATGGTGAATCAATGCCAAAGATGGAAACATATTTGGTGGAACACCGAAGGGGTTGGTTTTAAATCCGCCAATTTGGATCAGAGGAGTTCTTGCAAATATTGTAGATGAGTGAGACTTCTCATTGGAAAAGTTAGTGGAAAATTTTCTGGCAGGTAATGCTCGAACCAAAGTAAATCATGTGAAGTTCATTGGTAGGGTCGAGAGATTTCTAGGGAAGCTTGGCAGTGGCACACCGGAGAAGTTGTTGTCAAAACCTATGATCAACCAGAAGCAGTTTTGTTAAGAGCACCAATGTGGTCGGGGAGGTTCTTTCTAAATATTTTGATGAATACTGAAGAATTTCATATAAACTCTTCCGACCAATTCCAAAATAGAACAAATTAAATTTACCGGTTTTACATCAAGCCTATGTTAGAAAGGTTTTCGATTACGTGAGTTTCAAAAAACAAAAAATGGCTACGTGTTGGAGACTCGAGAGACTAGGGAAGGGTTTGGGCACAAGTTTGATTGAACAATGTTGGTGTTGGGGCTCGATGATGGCAGTGTCAAGGAAATAAATCCCTCTAAACTTGAGGATTTGTTCAAAGTTCAGTTCCCAACCCATCTTAATAACAATTATTCTAGGGGTAGGTTGCTCAGGGTTCCATGGGTATGTGAAATATTGTAGCCATCAATGTGGTTTGTTTGGTCTAAGTTGGTACTTCAAGAAACACACAAGAAAATAATACAGGAAAATGTTTTAGGGTTTATATGCATTAGGTTTAGGGTTTATAGTTATAACAAAAGATTCTCATGACTCTTCCTATGGTATAGAAAGGGTGTAATTCAATAATTTCACTGCTGGCCTGGTTGCATGAAAATAATAGCATAGTTGAGGCACAATTTGGGAAAGAGAGGAAAACTAAGCCAACTAATAATAATCCTAGACACTAAAACATACCAAATATAAAACACACTGAGATTAGGGCTTACTTGTAATGGAAGCGATGTGGATAGAAAGGTGATTAAATATCTCACAAATGGGATGGCTTGAGTCTGGTTGCTTGACCCTCCTTTCCTCTTCTTGGTAATAAGAAAATGATGATCAAAAGGGTGGAAGGAGTGCCCTTTTTATAAATATGGTGCACAATTCGAGGTCACCGGAAGGGTTAGGAAAAAGTGTTCCAAACACATCGGACGAGTTGGTGGAAACATCTCTGATATGCATTGGAGCGTATAATGGGAAGTCTAGATTTCCTTGTTTTCATTTTGGGGGGGTTTGAAAAAAGCACACCGATCAAAATATTAATGCATAGAACAAGTTTTGGAGAACTCCTCTAGTTCAACCGATGGAGTTCGTAAGAACTCCTCCAATTGAATTGAAGGAGTTAATATTAACTTTGGTGGTTGTAAGGTAAGAATACAGTTAGACTTTGGAGAATACTCTTTGATGTATCAGAGGGATTTAATGGAACTCTTCTAGTGTGTACCAGGAGAGATAAAGGGATCTTCTTCGATATCAACAAAATGATGCTTGGAAATTTTCTAGGTGTCATTTGAAATTAAACCAAACTAAGATTTGAAGCATAAAGTTACCTGATCAGGGAGAGATAAAAAAAGAAAAAAAAATCATGGTAACTTTTATCAAAATTCCAAGAGGTTATTATGCTGAAAAGGAGGGGTCCCATTTTCTTGAAGATGTCTTTACAAGAAAGTATAGAAGAAAAGGGGAAGTTCTTGATGCATTGCACAAAAAATGGAGACACAATGGGAGAATACATGAATCTCTACAAAGAGGTATCTAAACAAAAAACTTTTGAAAATGGAAATAATGATGATGCATGACCCAAGGAAGAAAGAATAGGTCCCATAGTATAAAAAACATGATTTGTGACCAGCAAATTTTCAATGATGCAAGGGAGAGATCATATCCATGCCCAAAGAATATTGGTTACCACAATATATCCCCTTTATCTTGATTTGATTCAATAAGGAATGAGAAGTACAACAGGAGAATGATACATCAAAAATGTTGAAAATGAAAGTTGATTACAAATTTCTCTGGTGTTGCTCCACTTCTAGTGAGATTCCATAGCCCCGACAAAGTCACCCCAGTGTCACAATCCTTTCTCCGCTACCAACGATTTTCCATATCCCCAACAGAGTCACCTAGGTGTCACAATACTTGCTTCACTGCTAGAAAGCATCCATAGACCTAGTGGAGATAATTGCATGTCCCACATGAGTTGGAATGCCTTTTCCCAAGCCTTTCCCTTTATAATGTGATTATCTTAAATTTAGAGAGAGGTGGATGGTGGGATTCCAGTTTTCCTTTAAAAGCATGCAGGATCATGCGATGACACCTGTAAAAGTGATATTTCCCAACTTTATTATAAATGAGTGAACTCCCTAAACAACATGCCCTGAGTAATACAAATTCCATTCCAAAATATTTTCCATTTAGTTTTAGACAAACAAAAAATCTACTCTTAGAAATGACCCTTGGATTTCTTTCTTATTACATGTTAAGAGTACAATACTCATCCACTAATGAACTATGTTTCACTATTGGGTCTGACTTGAAGTAATGCACAACAATTTTCCATAGATAAAAATGAAGTTATGCCTAGAATCCATAATACATATTTACAAGCCTTTGATACCAAAGTGTCGCACTAAAAAATTATTCAGATCCAAGACATCAAATTTTATGAGAAGTCCAAGGTAAGAACTTTTAAGAGAGAATAAAACCAACTAGAATAAAAAAACAAACATAATTGAAAAGAAATAAATGTGCAAAAAGTAAATTAAAATTGAGTCAAAAATGAAAAATGAAAAATGAAAAAGAAAAGTCTTTATTTACATACAAAGGGAAGCTGGCTCAAAGACTAGTTGATGTAATGTTTTAGGATTTGGCCATTGATGGGGATGAGGTCTACATCCCCTTCAAGATTTTGTAATTGGTAAGTACCTAGGCCAATATTCTCTTTGATAACGAAAGGACCCAACCACAATTTTTAAAACTTTGAATATTTTCCTTTGTCTTCATGTGGCTTGTCCCACTTGAGGACCAGGTCCCCAACGTGAAAATATTTCTCGCTAACATATTTTTTATCAAACCAACATCTAATAGTCTATTGGTGAGATTCAATTTATTTTTAGCTTTGGCATGGTTTTCTTCCATATTTAATAAGTTATCAATGTGTCTTTGGATGGCAAGACATTCTCTCCCGCATGATTGTTGTGTAAGTTGAAGGGAAGGGAGGTAGATATTGGAAGGAACGATAGCCTCTTTCTTGTAGACAAGAAAGTAAGGAGAGGTCATGATGGATTCTTTAGGAGTGGCATAGTCAACCATGCCAATTCCTCTGTTGGTCGACGACGTTCCATTTAAGAATGTGGATCATATTTTTATTTGTGGATTCAGCCATGCCATTTTCATGGGGGTTGTTGGCACAAGTTTGATCAGACCAGGTTCCTTCTCAGGTTACCAACAAAAGGTACTGAGTAGTCTAAAGCACTGGCATTTTCATCTCCTCTGAAGAGAATAAGTCTCACCCAAATCATTGCTAAGACAAATAGATAGGGAAAGGTAAGGAAAAGACTTAGGGGGATTCACAGAACCTTCAAGACTCACCCAGACCTTGCGCAACACATCTGGCTATCAAACATATATGAATCTTATGAGTGCAATAATCTAACCTAATTATGTTATAGAAAATCATTTAAAAATAGAACCGTCATGAGGAACTTATAAACCATAAATAAGCATTGTAATGCATAAGTAAAACACAAGAATACATAGCATATTTTGAAAATTTACACCCTTCTTTATATTATCTTCAGAATATTCCTTCATTTACAATCTCAAAACCATACGGTAGTGCTCTATTACAGACTCTTGACTCTGGATTCATGTCGCAGAGCTCTAACTCTCAAAATACATGCAGACTACATTACAGACTCAGACCTTTTCTTGATTCGACTGACAACAGCCCTGTAGAGAGGGGAAGATCAGGCTGAACTTCATCACAATTCAGTTGAACCCATAGATAACCCTTTTACAATCATGTTCATCCTTGTATATAAGCTAGGTTGTGTCTTCCATCTCGTCTTGCACTCTTTCTTGTTCTGTTGCAACCACTTTTTCTTAGCTGTCGTTGTACTGTCTTTCGCAACTGATTTCTGTTGCTCTTTCTTCCTCTGTTGTCCAGCTTCTTTTTAAGCTTGTGCAACTCATGCTCAGAAAAAACTTATGTGATTGCTTATCCCAAAAAATAAGAACCCAACAGGATCCGACCACAACCCTTGACTCGCCCTCAAGTCAAGTTCTTGGTTCTTTTAGAGATTCCAAGAGCATCTGTTATTTTCCCTTGTCCTCCTTTTCTTCTTCCTTTTGTTCTTTTGTTTGTGCTTTCTCTTCTTTGGACTCTTCAAATGAAGGGCCCAACTCTGGGACCAACTCTAAGGCTTGCTCCCTCACTCCTTGAAATTTTTCAACCTAATTCTGCCACTTCTTAGCAAGGAGTGATGCCTCTACAAACAATTTTTGGGTCACCTTTGTGCTACACCCCTTTGGATTGAACACAACCAGCAAGTTCCACTCGGAATATGTTGTGGCATCAACTTGATGCATATGCATGTATACTGTCTGAATGAAAGTTTGGAAGTTGCGCAACTCTTTCTTTGCTATGGATTGTGCCTCAAAGAGGAAATTCAATTCATTGTCCGCCTGTTGGATTTGATTGAACTTATATTGTTTCTCCATTGGATCCATCGTGACCACAACTTCTTCATTCAACACCTAGATATTGGTGTGCACCTCCTCCAAGACCTAGTTGCATCTAGTGATGATGCCCATACAATCACTAACTTCCCTGAAGATATTTATGCATTCTGTTGTGTACTTGTGTAGCGTTGCTCGGGCATTGTTTCCTTTCAGTACCATCTTCTACATCTGCTCTTCCAGCTTCTGAGGTTGTTTCTCTGCTTCTTGTTGAGTCCATCGCAACTATATTTCCATATGCCCAGCGCGAGTGGCGAGTTGTGTCCATTCTCCTTGGAGAAGCTAAATTTGATTCTCTGGCTCGCCTACATCATTGGCTTTAGGGATTTCAGGTGCAACCTTCTGAATCTTCGGCCAAGCTTCATCAAGCCTTTCCTGCACTCTTTCCAGTCTACGCTTAACCTAGATTTTTTAGTGCGCTTCTTGTGTTATGCATGCTTGCGCAAGGAGTGATTCCTCCCTTGCAACCTCGACAGATCTCTTGGATTTTTGGAGCCTTTGATCTAATTGATCAGTTGATGCTTTGATCAGACCAGATAAGTGCATAGTTGGCCACTATACCAGGTCAGCGGATGAAGGGGTTGTGTCTCTAGGTGCTTGTGTCTGCAGTGGAATTACACTGGTCATTGAATTCTTCGAGTGGGTCTCTACCTCCTCCTCTATTAATGGTCCTAGCATGATCCTTGAACTTAGTGTTGATGGCAAGAGAGTCGGAACCTTTGTACTGGCTATGCATAGTTGCATCATCTCTGTGCATTGCTGAGGGTTCTGGAGAACCTGCTCCATCTGTTCTCACGCGGATGTCATGCTCTGCCCGAGTGTTGATAATGGTTCCTTATAAACCTTTGGTATCTCCTACATGTTTCTTTCGTATGCTTCCTACGTTGTGCTTTCTTGGGCACCCTCGACCTGGGTCAGTGAGGGGATGTGCTGGTTGATTTGGGCTTACGTCTCCTCTACGGTTTGGGTATCCTTTTCTTGTGAAAAAGGCCTAGTATGTTGTTCCTGGATGTCTGGGTTCAGATCAGTAAGTTGCATGCTCTTCTTTGGTACTTTGGGGTTTGAACCAGGAACTTCTAGTCTCGACTTAGGAAACTCCTGGGTTGTTTCTGGGAGTTTTCGCTCTACTTTCTCTGTCTGTTCAAGCTACATTAGCTCTAGGTTTGTGCTTTGGGGTGGACTGGTGGATTCTGGGGGTGGCGAATGGGGTTGTGGTGATGACAGAGGGTGCTTAGTGATGATTGTGGATGTAAATGTTTTAGGCTCAGGGTCGTCCTGAATGTGGATGATGGGGCTTTCTCTGACCGTTATGTGGGTCCAGGGGACGGTTTATGCAATAGGTTAGGGTTTTATAGGTTTATTCGATGAAACCCCACTTATGGTCTTCTTCACCATTGGTTCGATAAAAAACATAGAACTTAGGATCTTGTTGATGTCCTCACCTGTCAACACGATGTTATATGGCAGCCGATGGAGGACCTGTAGTGTTCTTTTCTTACACTCCAATGGTTGTGTCTCATCTTCCTCCTAAGAGTCTGACTGTGTGTTATCCGTAATTTTGGTCATTGTGATGATGTTATGATGATGTCATGATGATTGAAAATCAAGCTCTTCAATAAGAATAATTTCCTGAGAAAAGTTGCACTTGTCTTCTTCCAGAAACTATATTTTTCAAGAAGTTCGCAGGCTTCCTATATACTTACCTACGAGAATGCCTGATTCTCGCAGGCTGTATTAAGATAGGGTGCGAATAGTTCACACTGTAAAAAAATCCAGGGTGCGAACATCTTATTAAAGAGGAAAAAGATGAAGTTCTCGAGCCTTCTAGAAGAGAATCTTCGAGAAGAATGAGTTGGCTAACGAATGGTTATTCAAGTGTTGGCATTCCAGATATCTTGGGATCATTTTCTATCCAAGTAAGTAAATTATCTTCTCCTATATATTGAGTAGATGGCTCATGGAAAAGGTTAGAAGCAAACTAGCAAGAGATTGATTGGAGAATTTTTGAAAGCTTGTATGAAGGACTGATTCTACAACAGCAAGAGACTACAGCAAGGT
>JASDQU010318654.1:0-13323 GCA_032191745.1 Picea mariana
CAATGAATATTGCTTAACCTTTTCCATGAGAATTCCCTCAATATATAGGAGAGAATGAGTTAGTTACTTGGATAAGAATGATCCCAAAATATCTGGGAATCCAGTACAAGGATAACCATTCGAATGCCAACCCATCCTTCTAGAAGATCCCCTTCTAGAAACATCGAGAATTCATCTTTTTCCATGCTTTAGGAAGAGTTCACACCCTGACTATTAAACACAGTGCGAGAATTTCACACCCTGGCTTAAAGCAGCCTGTGAGAATCATGCATTCTCGCACCCAAATATACTAGCAGCCTGCGAACCCTCTTCAAAAATGAGTTTTCTTGGAAGAGATGAAAGTAACTTTTCTCAGGAGAAATTTCTTATGAAGAGCCTGATTACACCATCATTAATACATCATCATGACGACCAAAATCATGGGTAACAGAATGCCCCCCAAAGTATGAGGTTGGAATAAGTGACAGCCAAAAGACTTTGTAAGTTGGATGTCTGTGTCGGGAACCAGGAGCACATCTAATCGGAAACCTGCAAACACCCAAGCATCTGCAGAATATCATATATACCAATTCTAAGGTAGGCATTCCCATACTTAGATCATAGATGAATGACATTGTAGACATAGGTCATGGCCACCATTCATACACTGAGGATCCATGCCATCAAAATATAGCATAGCCACCAGGAATACACTGTGGATCTATGCGAGCAATTTCAAATTGAGACGACATAGCCACGAGACATACACAGTGGATCTATGTGTCATAGATTATACATACTCCATTGCAACCTGGAAAAAAAAGATGATATCCAGGGTCTTCAATTTCGTCGCCCAAAGTACGAATCTAACCATGTGATTACATGTGTTGAAGTCAAACATGGTAGAAATCACTTGATTACTAGTCATTGATGAAATCGTTAACAAGTGCGAGGGAAATCACCATTGATGTCAATGAATCCCAAGGTACTCTAGTACAATCCATCGAGTGTGAATGAATGAGTTGAAGTCGAACATCCAATGGAATCTTTCGATCAAGGGTCAATGATGTAAACCCACTGTCGAAAGTGAGGAAACCTTCCATTGAGGCATGCAAGCTCCAAGGTACTAAATAATTTCTAAGTCTTGATTCTGGATAATGAGCTGAAATCGACAGAAAAAAACTCGTCACAAGAGGGCCTTGATGTATCCCCCATCAATGACACGAAATGAGTAACAGATTTTGAAAGTGAAACTGAGTATGATGTAAATTGAACCAGACACAGGGAAGGCTGACATGGAGAGAATGGACAACTATAGATGACTGACTCAATATAGGTTTCAGATGGACTTCTCTTGAACATATGAATGACACGACCAATAATTTGGTAGCAATGACTTAAAGACGACACAGGGAATGACCTTGTAGCAAATCGAATGAGAGACAAATGGATTTCCCAATCCGACTTTCAAATGATGAATAGGGGGTGTCATGTTCAAGAGCAACACTTACTGCCAATCAATACGAAGATGATAACATATCCCTTTCCCAAATTTCCCCCCACCATTTCTAGCAAGTACCTCTTTATTTTTACGCAAGCTTGAGGAGGATAACATATGCTTGTTGATGTGAGCTCATCCTTCATACGAGTCCCTCGGAGTATGTTTAACGAACCCTAATAAGGAGTGGTTTGGTCCCATTACGGGTCTGTCAATGTTTGTTTAACGAGTCCAGAGATAGAAAACTCAAAGGTTTTTCATGATTATAGAGTCTGGAAAAACACTTAAAAGAGAACTTTCTCAGTTCCTTTTTTGTAAAATAGTCTGGATGAGACAGAAAAAGAGATAAATTATCGCTCACCAGATGATTTCTTCAAATACTTTATCGAGTGTGAAAACAACAAGGTTTCTTGGTGATCTTTTCATGTTTAGAGAGTCTGAAAAGAGCTTAAAGAGGACTCCGGGGGGGTTCCTTTTTCATATAACCTTGTTGAGCCCGAAAAAGTGATAAAACTATGCTCAATCGCGTTCTCATGTATTTTCGAGCGCGAGAACGGACAAAGACCACACTCGAGGTTTTATACAAAAACCATGAAAAACAATCAAAACACGCGATGACAAAGAAAAAATATGTCCGCATCCCTGTATAGGAACCTCAAAATCATTATGCCTGCAAAAGTTACACTCAAAGGACATTAGGGATTAGGGTTTAATAGATAAATAATCATAAAAATCCAAATGACATAGTAAAAGTAAATAAAAAGGAGTAAAAACTCTTTTTACCATATCATTTTAACTTTTCCACTATTTGAGCTCAAAAACCCCTCTTTTACCCTCGAAGTTTGGCGTCAGATTGCAGGAGTTACGAGCATCCATTCAGCGAGCCGTCAACGACAGTGAGATAGTCTCTTTGTCCTTAACTCTTTCATGGTTTAATTTTGTAATTTCATTGGTTAAAATTCATTTGTGGGTTGATTTTGCAATCCCTACTTGTGCACTTCCATTCTCGCAGGCAGGCTACACGGCACCTGCGAGAATGGGGCATTCTCGTAGGTGAGCCTAAGGTAGCTTGCGAGGTTCTCGCACTGTGCCCAAAGGGCACCTGTGAGAACTGCATAGCTCAATTTTTTTTTTAAATTTTACTCAATGAAAGAGAATGAATTCATGAAAAAAGTTGCTAATCTTCTTGTTGTGCTTCTTATGCAGATAATTGGCCATCAAAATGGTGCTTGAATGGCGTGAAAGGGAGCATGAAGAAGACAATGCAATTTTCGGAAATCATCCACCTACTATTGCTTCTTTGAGAAACTGTGGGCTCCTGAAGTACTTTCGTATCCCGGGCATGAGAGCCCAAGTCAGATTATTAGAGTACCTTGTGAGTATGTGGGATCCCGACCAGCAGGTATTTCATGTGGGGGTCCACACACTTTCCTTAGATATTGAGGACATTTACCTTTTGACTGGACTATCACGGTGTGGGCACTATGTGAGCCTGACTAGTGGCAGAGGTGGTGGACTGCCCATGAGCGAGTACTGTCGTTTACACTGTGTTCCCGAGGCAGAGAGGAAGAAAGGAAAGGTAGCTATTTAGGTGGTATGAGACTTGACGTACTATCCTATTCACCATAGCTCGGATGGCTGGGAGTTCTGCTCCTCACATGGCGCTACAGAGTTACTTCCAGTATGCCATCGAGTGTACTGAACCTCGGGTGTTCAACTGGGCAGATGCTGTGTAGTTGACCAAATGCAGACGAGGCGACCTAAAGCAATTTGGGTACGGATCTTTGTTGGTGTCCTCCTTCCTTGAGAGGGTTCCCTTACTGAGACTGCAGGTTGAGTTGAATTTACCAGCTCCTAGGGATCCAAGGATGCTGAGATGGTGTCGGCTCATGGCCCGACACGTAGCAGGCCCGATCATCAAGTATGATGATACTTTCTTTGACTGGATTCAACCACAGATGTTGATGGTTGACGACTATGCTTATGATGGGTTGGATTTCCAAGGAGATCCGGATTTAGTACTGCCAGAAGATGCTCAGTGGGGGGAACTCAGTAAGAAGTACACACATTTTTCTTTTTGAAATGTTTTTGTGAATTTTTATCATATTCAAATGTTTTTATTTATATGTTCGTCCTAAGACTAAATACAAAATCGTTGTTGATGTCACAGATGTTGGACCTTACAGACCTCTTGGTACTTCTCCCATTTAGCGGCGAGGAGAGGTAGTGGCAATGCCACAATATGCTGAGGATTATCAAGTGGTGGAACAAAATCTAGAGGGCCTAACCGCAGATATTCCAGACATGCCTCTGGAAGAAGTTCCACGACGCGATCAACGTCATACTGTAGGAGTGTCAGGATCCATGAGTCGACTACTCTGTAGGGTTTCTCGGGCAGTCATGTGTTACTGTGAATGTCATCCATGATGTCACTTTGTAGAAGCTATAAGCTTCAGTTTTTGACATTTTGGTCTTCAGACAAAACCTTTTGTAAAAAACTCTTTTGATCGTTATATATACAGACGGCTTCTATCGGTTTATCATGTGTTGTGTGAGCATTGATTTGATTGATTTATAAATGATTCAAATGTCTGTCTAATACATAGTTAGCCAATGCATATGTTAATGTATTTAGACATCTAGGAATATGTTGATATTCAATGTAATCAAAATAACGTTCCAAGAGGCGAATTCGCAAATAAACCTGTAACAAAGTAGGACTTCGGATAGAATAGACATTACTTAACTGTAGTACTATAAGCTGCGAATCGAGATGCACAACCAAATGACGGATTCCGAGCGAGATAGCATCAACCAATAATTCAATAATGGCACTATACTCTGCAATGTTGTTGGTCACACAGCCGAGACACACACCTCGTAAGGAGACAAGTTCATTTGTAGGGGCATAAATTGCCCACGCAGCGGAAGAAAGGTTCTGAGTACTACGGCTAGCGCCATCAACGAAGCCAATGTAGGGTAGCGAAGACTCTGACATCTGGAAATCAAACACAACGTCACATAAGGGCAGAGACCAGATAATGACAAAAGCAATCTATAGTAACACACAAGAAGTATGATACAATAAAAATACAAGTACTCATGCACAAATGATTTTATGCATAGTACTTCTTCAAGTACAACCCATTCTTGGGTTCACTCAAAGGGATACCATCGTAATCGACCAACTCATAAGATCATTTTTCCAAAACTCATCGAACGATATAAGGACCTCACCACATGGCTTCGAATTTCCCAGCTCCTAACATATCTCGATCTTGTTCATAGAGAAGAACAAGATCACCTTCAGAGAAAATGCGAGGCTTGACATGCTTGTCGTATTGGGCCTTGACACATTTTTTATGAGATTCTATGACTAGTGTGGCATCACGTCGAGTTTTGTCTAATCACATAAGATACAATAGATGCTCTTCCTCAGCAGAAGTGTTGGGTAGGAGTTCAACAACTAGCTTTAAAGAGGGTATCTCGCATTCAATAGAGAGAATGGCTTCCACACCATAGACTAACCGGAAAGGTGTAAACCCGGTAGCGGACTTGACGGATGTCCGATACGCCCACAATGCCGAAAACAACATTGTGTGCCAACTTTTTTTATGACTCCCTATCATTCGTTGGAGCATAGTTATGAGAACTTTGTTAATGGCTTCGACTTGTCCATTGGCTTGTGGATAATAGGGTGTTGAGTTATCATGGCAAAGACCCAACTTTTCAGTAAGTTTGGACATCATTAAATTCCTAAAGTCGCTACCATGATCAATGATGATAGCTTGGGGAACACCAAAACGAGCTATGACATGATTAAACAGAAATAAAGCTGCAGTCTTTCCTGTGTTGTCAAATGTTAGCATCGCCTCAGCCCATTTCGTAAAGTAATCAATGGCTACAATAATGTAACCATGCCCCTCAGCCGAATGAGGGTGACATGTCATGAAATCGATGCCCCATTTCACAAAGGGACCAACTAAGACCACAGGGTGAAGAGGAGTAGGATGTGACTGTATCTTGTTATTATAGGTCTGGTAGGCATGACATTTCTGAACGGCGACGATGCAGTCGTTAAACAAAGAAGGCCAAAAATACCCTATGCGTAAGATATTATGGGCAGTAGCATACCCAGACATATGACCACCACATGCTCCAGAATGGTAGTCATTCAGGGCTTTCTCAGCTTCGTCGAATGTTAGGCAACATTGAAAAACAGAGTCAATACCCCGACGATAAAGAGTATCCCCGAGGATAATGTATTGACGATCTTGATATCGTATTCGACGTCGATCAGTACTGGACAAAGTTGGCCGAAAAGTCTGGGTTTGGAGATATATAATGATATCACCATACCAAAGATCATCAGTTCTAATAAGGAAAAGAGATTCATCGGGTAATGAATCAGCTGCTACATTTTCCGTGGCAGAATGGGGAAAGTCGCATATCAACTCAACAAAAACTAAGGACTTCTTGGACTTGGCGCATTTGAATTCCAAGCCAAACTTCTGGAGTATCACAATCCATTTGGAGTACTTTCCCCCGAGCAATTGACGTGTCAGAATATGTAGCATAGGGTTGCAATGAGAAATCACTGTAGTCTTGCGTGAGAGGATATAGTGCCGAAAGCGTTGGACGGATTGGACGGCAGCCAAGGCCAGTTTCTTGACATGTTGATACTTGATTTTAATCAGCGTGAGACTTCGACTCAAGTAGTAAATAACATGTTCATCGTGAGAATCATCCTCTTGGACGAGAGCCATGCCAATGGTGTAATCTGGGGCAGCAAGGTAGAGGAAATAATCGCGACTGTAATCAGGGGGAAAAATAAGTGGAGCTCGCATTAGGGACAACTTCAAAGCTTCAAAAGAATTATTGGCCATGGTATCCCAGACGAACTCGAAATCATTCTTTAATAGCCGCGTAAATCCACGAGTTATCTCGGTGTAATTTGGGATAAAACGATGAAGAAAGTTTTCTTTCCCCTGCAAACTTTGCAACTGGAGAAGTGTAGAAGGAGGAGGGAGATTAAGGATCGCCTCAACCTTTAAAGGATCCACCCGAATCCCAAAACGATAAAACCTAGAAGACGGCTGGATTTCACGCAAAAAACACATTTATGAGGATTCAAACGTATACGATAGAATCGACAACAAATGAAAATGGCTCGGAGGTGGGTAGGGTGATCGACTCGGCGCATTGAATGAGCGGGTAAATCGTCAAAATATGGTTGAACGATGTGTTTGATATCATGGAAAGCATAAGACATAGCACATTGAAAAGTTGCACCAGCGTTCTTGAGACCGAAAGGAAGTTTCTGATAGGCAAAAGTGCCCCAAGGACAAATAAAAGCAGTCTTATGTTGATCCTCGGGAAGAATGTTAATTTGATTATACCCAGAGAAACCATCCATGAGAGAGAAGATTTCACTTCCGGCGCAATCGTCGATAATCTGATCGACGAAGGGGGTAGGAAAGTTGTCTTTGGGACAATTTTTGTTTATATCCCTATAATCAACACATACATGAATGGTGCCTTGTTTCTTGTCAATCGGGACAAGATTGGAAACCCAGTCTGTGAGAGCCACCGGATAAATAAATTCGGCTTTAAGAAGTTTCTCGACTTCGAGCTTTATAGCAGTCGCTTTATGTGGGTGAACTGGACGAAGGAGTTTCCAGACAGGTTTAGCACCGGGGTATGTCTTTATCTCATGTATCACAATCACAGGGTCGATACCTGGCATTTCTTCGTAGCTCCAAGCAAATATGTCACAAAATTCTTTGAAGAGGGATGTGTAGGTAACGATTTTGTCGGAAGAACACGAAGCTCCAATATGGACATTTTCGACAATCCCAGGTTTGATGGATATGTCAATGGGAATAGTGGGTGAAATATTGCTTAAGTTCCCTTCGGCAAACACATCGCGTGTAGTCTCGGGAATGGTCGAGATGACAACAACGATCGATAGAGACGAAATCCGTTGGTATCTCTCAAGAGTATGTTGCTCCAGAAAAAGGATGGAACGATGATGCCCATCATCCCAAGGGGTGTCTTCCATGACAGACATGATCATCTTGTCAGTGGGAAAAATAACATGAAAAGGATCAGGATACAACTCATCAAGAGAGGGGGTATAAGGTGTTGCTGATTGAATCGCCTTCTAGGCGGATTCAACTGGACTTAACGGCATTGCATCGCTGAAACGAAGTTGATCTCCAGGGTCAGGTACTATCCAGGGGTCATGAGATGTAGGAAGTTCATGAGGTGAAGTGGATATCATGTTGATAGGAGCAACAAAAGAGCGTGGAACATCGGATGGTGGAATGGGGAAAGTACCCATTAACGAGGAGTCCTTTAGAATGCCTACACCGACGTTCTCATATCCCGGTGGGGTTTTAGAAATAAACGGTACGTTGCCAGTACGGGTATCAGAATTGAAGAAGGAAAGTTGGTCGACGGTAACAACCTTTCCTTGATGAGGGAAACGTACTATACGAAAAAGTGTCGACACAACAATGCGCATGGAATTGATCTAGCTGCAGCCAAGCAAAAGATTATAATCAAGGGGAGCGTCAAAGACTTCCACTTCGAATTGGACCGTTTTACCTTCTAACGTGATGGGAAATGAAGGAAGAACACCATAGGGCTTAAAACTGGAGTTGTTGAAGGATTTAAGAGTGTTCTGGGATTCATTCAAAGAAGGAGAGCCAATGGCTTTCCAACAAGCAAGAGACATCACACATGTCAAGGCACCCTCATCGATAACGGTGCGGAAAATGTTTTTATCAGAGACAAGCACTTGTATCTGGAAAACAAGTTGAGGGGGTAACTTTGGAACGTGATCTTCCAAGTCAAAGACTATCAAATTCGAATCCATCAGATCGATTCCACCGATAGCTTTCAACAATGCCTTCCGTTGTGCGGGACAATTCTGAAGGACTTCGAGGGCTGACATCGTAGAAGGTGCTTGAGCCAAATCTTGAACAATGTTGTAGTTCTGGGCAGCATGAAAATGAGGATTGAAAGCCAATTTCCAAACAATGCCCTTTGGGGGGGGTCGCAGAACTGTGTCGAGGCTCGGTCATTCGAGATGAAGAGGACCGTTGGTAGGTGGAGTCACAAGAGAGGGTTGTGCCGAAGAAGGCGGTAGATCATCAACCTTCTCCTTAGAGGGAGAATAATCTTTGGCCTAAGTAGTGAGTGAAACATTATTCTGCTTAGAATCGCCAGTACACATCAAAACATATGATGTAGTAGAAGATGAGGGTTGGTCATGGATGACCAATTGAGCCTGTTGTTGAGACGGGAAGGGTTGGGACAAAACGGCCGGTGCAGGTGGTTTTGGAGATCCTTAAAGGAACTTAGTGACCTCGGCACGTCGTGGACAATCCTTCATGTAGTGATCATCACCACAGATAAGACAAGGGTATCGTGGTTTGCGCTTATCCCGATCGTCAACAGGGGTAGTTTTGGTTTTCTCTGCTTGAGAATTATTTTTGCCCTCCTTATTCTTACCTCTCCCCTTTTTAGATTTGTTCTTACCGGCAGGAGTAGATTGAACTGCATTTACCTCTGAATTCTTGCCGGTAGGAGGGGTAGGAGACGGAGCATTTTGAACATTAGAAGAAGTAGATTTAGGGTTGACGCTTGACATGAAATGTGGTTGGGCTTGGGTAGAGCCAATCACACCGTTAGCTGCATGCGAGGCAGCTGGAGTAGTCAAAGTGCTGGAAGTATTAGGGCGAGGTAAGTCAGGTAATAAATCATAAAGGGTTCCCATTTGTGAATAAACGAGGTCAAGATATTGAGCATGACTTATAGCCTGATATTCCGTGACTACACCACCCATGGCAATGTCCTTACCGATATCGTTCACAAATGATTTTGTGAACCACTCGGCCAACAAATGATCGGGGAGCTCAAGTTTAATAAGACATCGTCTCCTTCGCCACTCATGGATGTGATCAGATATATGAGTGCCTTTTCTTTGTTTAAAGGACGTCAAAATCTTGGTCCCTGTGTCATAACGGATTGGTAACTGGTAATGCGTAAGGAAAGCCATAGCTAGGGTGTTGAAATCAGAGAAGAAACTTCGTGGCAACTCGATATACCACTTCGCAGCAGAACCTGTGAGGTTTCGTTGAAAAAGACGTAAACGATTAGAGTCATCCATCAACGAGTTGGATGAACACCATAGGTGAAAAGTCATAACGTGATTATTTGGGTCCTCTCCCACTTTGCTGTCGAATTTAGGAATGTCCGATGGAAGCTTGGCTAGGATAACAGGCCATTGGGAAGAGTGACGAATAGGATAATTTAAAATCCTTGACAAATCCAGAAGATCCAAAGTGGCGATAAAAGGTAACTATCGATTCACCTGCGGGTACTGATGGCTTTGGGGAGGAAGCCCTATCGGAAAACCAGTAGGACCATAAGCAATCTGCATATAATGTGAAGACCCAGGCATATTCGGTGGTGGTTGGAGAGGATAGTAGCTCATAGAAGTATACCCTAGAACAGGGGCTTGAGATTGAGCGTTCGCCCCCCAAATGGGATTGAACGAACCGAGATATGGTTGGCCCATGCTAGGGGGTGTTACGGATGCAGTTGGAAACTGCTGCCCCCTAGTCGATTAAGGAGGATTTTGTATGAACTGATTCCAATACTCGGCCAAGGATGGAGGTATGTTTTTCCCATAAATCGGGGTTGGTCCTCCCATTGAAGGTAGTGTTCCAATTGGGGGAAATGTACCAATTGGAATTTGCCCACTGAGAGGGGGCTGAGTCATACCACCTTGGTGAAATTCTCCACCAACCAGAAACTGGTAATTTGGAGTAAATGACAGAATAGTGCCACTAGGATTAGGATTGCCAGTAGAAGATGAAGAAGGTCCTCCAAAAGGAAATTGAGGGAGTGTTGGAACAAAACCGGGAAGAAAGTTCCTAGAAGAAGGACCACTAGGAGAGCCGGATGGAGTTTGCGTAGGAGTAGGAATGGAAGCATTCAATGCACGGTATCCAGGTGGTAGTGTCGGATTGACGTTGGGCATTCGTGGTGTGTTGATGGGAGAAAGACTAACCACAGTAAAACCAGTTGGAACACTCGTAGTAGCTGCAAGATGGGCCATTTTGGCAGGGACGGTAAAGTGATAAGTGGTAGTCACTGGTACTGTCTCTGTACCAGAGATTTCAGAAATCACAGGTGGGTTGATCTCGGAAATCATAGGTGAACCTAGACCAAAAAGGTCCCGTCAAAAAATGCTCATAGACCAAAAAGGATCTTGGTCCCCAGGTCTAGATGAAGATCCAGAATACACAACAATTAAGTCTCCGGAAGAGTTTGCTCGCATAAAACGTCTCTCAGAATTAGGGTGAATTCGAAAGTCCTCTCGAGTATTAGTAATTTGAAAATGTTCTAGAGAGTCATTTCATTCCACTTGTGGTGTGGTAACGATTGTGGCTTCACTTTGCCGAGGACAGCCCTCAGGTGTACTTGTAGGCAAGGGTTGAGAACCTTCCAGATGCTCTGGAGATAAACCCTGCATTCTACATGAACGGCGTGGAGGAGCTATTGTAAACGAGTGACAATCTTCATGAATAAAATCCTACGGTCAACTTCGAGAAACAAACAACACGCGCTAGTAAACAAAAATCTAGGAAGCAAACACCAAGCAAACAAGACCTTCTAATTTCGAAGCTACTAGTTGGTGATGAAATCCAACTTCGCAACAACGAGACGAGAAGGGGCTGTGCTAGGGTGGAAAAGTTATGCTGATGACCTGCTTAACGGACTTACACCCTGGTGCAAGCTCCCACACATAATCGTGGGTATACCCTCCAAGGAGACCGAGTGAGTTTGGTCAACGTCAATTCCAGGTACCATGAAGACTTTCCCCTTCACAATCACCTCGGGTAAGAACCTAGAAAGATAGGCCACTAAGGTCACCACCAACAAAAATAAAGCCTAGGGGGACAGTCGACAGTCCGATCCACACGCAAGGGCAGGGTATCTAGCCCGAAATCAACTCAAAAGGCTTCCACTCATCATTGTGGGTATACCTCCGAGTGATCCCTGTAATATGTGCAATCTCTACATTGATATCAACAAAGCAAGGTGAGTAACTCTGTCAATACAAATGCGACCTCGTGTTTGACCCTTGTGTGAGAAGGGCTTCCCAGGACAGGATGTTGCAAATGGTATTTAACACTCCCTAACACAAGATGCTATTGTGTGTTTTGTGCTTTTGGAGAGTGTATCTCTCTTCCTACTCCAAAGCACTAGCCTAGGTAAATGTTGGTGTAATAGAGCCCTAGAAAAGAGTTACTAGTTAAATTTTATGATTACACAGTGTTATTAAGAGTTGTTGTTTACTCAAAGGAAATGGAGATGAAACTTATGTTTTATGACTCTGACCCAACGATGCATGGATGAGAATGAAAAAATATAACTTTTCGTTCGATGAATCCTATGTATGGGAGGGAAAGAGAAAGTTTTCCAGATCAACCTTGAACTACAATGCAAAATTTCCTTTAACAAATGCAACAAATCACACATCAAATAACAATTCTCTATTGCTTCTTTTTCAACAATTTCAACAATTTGATTTTCAATGTTTTCGAAGACGAAAAATGATTTTTTGAAAGAAAAACTTTGTTCACTTTTCAAAAAGGACCCTCACCATGCTAATGAGAGTACAGAAAATCAAAAACCAATGAACAAGCAATGATAAAAACCCAATCTACTCTTTTAATGAAAACAAAAATAATCAAGAAAACCAATCTAGTCTTTTCAAATGCATAAGAAAATGATCTTTCAAAACATAAGCAAATGATAAACACCAAGAAAACTCAACTTTCAACCAATCACTAGTTCTTAAATAATCAAACACACTCAGATTCTGAAATCAGAGAGAATGGTTTTGCCAAGAAAAGTCAAGAAACGAAAGTTAAGACAAAAATGACAAGAAGAGCCTTGCAATCCTAAGACTGTTCATGCATGCAAATGAAGACAAGAAAAACACCAATCAATATTCCAAGAAACTCTTATAAGGAACCTAGACTGATCTGGGTAGTTGAAGATGCCAAAGCTAAAATCCAAAATTTTGAAAAAATGAGTTCGCAGGCTGGTAGTATTACACAGTGCGAGAATTAGTGATTCTCGCAGGTGGCCCTTGAGCAAAGTACGAGAACCTCGCATTGCAACCTAAAGGCAGAGTGCGAACTCTGTGGATTCTCACAGGGTATAGTAAAGTGCAGTGCGAGAACCTCTGAAACTAGTCGAATTTTTGGAAAATGAAGCAAAAATTGAAAAGGCCTCTGGACCCAGAGGATCTATTAGGATATCCTGAAGACTCAGAGATTGATAGGAAAGGAGAAAAGTAAAACAAGAGCAAATGGCCACAAAAAAATACTAAAATCCACAAAGAAAATGGGTTGATTCCACCAGTGGAGTCGCCAATTTTTTATCGGATTAATCGGTAGGTGCGGACACTAACAGATCTCCCTAGATCCACCTAGATCTAGAACAAAACAAGATAGGACATGACTCTTTCCCTAAGTTTTGACCATTGAATTAACTTGGAGGAAAGAACAAATAACATACCTTATTATCACTTCCTAGGGTCTTTGTTGCTCCAGCTTTGCTCCAGTGCTCTCGTGAAGTCAAGACCAAGACAACACAAACCAACCAAAGTGAAGATAGCACAATATATTCAACTGTCAACCTATGTGTATGATCAAGGAATTACACAATAAAGTGGAAATAGCTTTATGGGAAAGGGACATGCCATTGTATTATATTAATTGAAAGTAAATATTACAACCTGATTGCCTTGGTGTCGCAAG